>SRPP01000612.1:0-12566 GCA_018360055.1 Claviceps monticola
GCTTGTATTTAGAAGAACCCGGGATTAGCCCTGCACGCCCTATTATGCCCAAAACTGGGACGCAGGGGCGTAAAATACTCAACAACAACAACAACAACAACAAGAAGTGGCAGAGTGTGTAGGTAGAAGAATCTTACGTTCTCTACGTTGCATGTTTCCGTGAGCCAAGAGAAGGACGGCGAGGGGAATATGTAAGGCGATCCTCCGATCGCAAACCCTACTCCGTATTTGTACGGCCAAAACAGGTGCATGTTATGGCTAATAGCACGTCCACGGCTCCCAACACCACTGCAAACAAGTACCGTCTCTTCTCTTGGCGCTCATCTGGAGAATGCAAATAAAGTTGATAAAGTGGACATAAGACCGCTTTGCATATTTATGCTTTGCTATTGCTTGTTATCATAAGTTCGTGCAGTTTCCCCTCTTCCCCTTGCCCGCTACTCTTGATCCCTTGGAGCTTCAAGCGAATCGACGTCCGAATGTGGGCTATAAGATCATCATGATTGACGTGCCACGCGTTGTTATTGCTTCTATTTTGCAGAAACTGAAAATTCATCTCATTTAATTCAGGCCTTGCCTAGAATTAATTTCGAAGCAGCTCACCCTCTTTCAAGAAAATGCTAATCACCAAAGCCCAGGGTGTCGACCGCCGCAGTCCGAAGATGCAAAGCAGTCAACATGTTACATCCTTGGGTATACCAATGAGCCAAGGGGTCAAGGAGAAATTCGTGGAGAAGAGCATCTCCGCATAACATGCTGGGTCACAAACACATCAAAGAAAAGTGATTACATAACTTGGCATCATCGGAATGCAGACTGGGGACACTCTCCACCTTGGATGACCTGTCTATCCCCGAAAGTAGCTACGCAGTGCGGAGGATGCAGAGCCTAAATCACTGAATGACAAGTTAAGTCTGTGCAAAAGAAAACCAACAAGCCCAGAAGCTTCAACAGACTCTATCTCGTCGTCAACCTTCCATTCCCTGACGAAAACGAGCCTGATAGAGGTATGCGGCCTGAGCTCCCTTCCTCGTAAGTCTACGAGCACCACCGACGGGAAAGGCCAAACAAAGCCTAAAGGAAAGTGACAAGAGGTGAATTATTTCTTTATAGGAAAGTGCTTCTCGGGGTTTGCTCTCTGCTGTCTAGCATCGCAAGTCATAAGCCATTGCCGCTTCATGAATACATCTATACATTATGGCCACACTGTGCAATCAAATCTGTAAAAAATGTCGGATATCGTTATGCGCTCGCTCATCTAAACCAGATTCGAGTGTTAACATTCAAGAAGCAGCCCTCTGTCCCCACACCAAAGATACTTCGCACACTCGGCCGAGTAAGCACTTGACCCTACACATCGGTCTAATTCGAAATGGCTTCCCACTCTGGTATCTTGCCAAAAGGGACGAAAACAGGACGAAACGCCCTCGTTGCTCATACGCAAAAATGAATACAGAAGAAGACGAAGAAAAGAAAGAAGGAAAAAAGACCGGGGAAGAAGCCCTTCTCACATGACAGTGCAGCAGGCCTTCTCCAGCTTTTTGAGAACTCTGGGCAACAACTTGCCCACCAACTCTTCCACCTCGTTTTGCTGCTGGCCCTGCTGTCCCCCATGCTGCTGCTGCTGCTGCTGCTGCTGCTGCTGCTGCTGCTGTCCGCCGTGATACTGCCCTCCATGTTGCTGTTGTCCACCATGAGACTGCCCTCCATGCTGTTGTCCAGGCTGCAAAGGCTCCCCTCCCTGCAAGTTAATATATATCCTCCCCGCATTCTCTTCCGTCCGGAACTTCAGCCCCAACTCCTGACACAACTCCTCCACCTTAGGCTTAATCCTCTGCACATGACCCGTCGAGTGGTTTCCCTTGCCAACAATCGCATGGAGATGCTCCTGCCCGCGCGCCTGATCCGCCCGGATGCGCTTCTCCAAAATCCGCTCCGCCTCCTCGACGTACAGCCCGTGCAAATCGACAGCATCAGAGTCCACCTTTCCAGGCGCGTTGTTCTCGCGGAAGATATACTCGCACGCTTGGCGGTTGTAGTCATCTCGTTTGGCGTAGTGTTGCTTGGATTCGCGGGAGTACTTTTGCGATCCTTCATGGTCATTGGCACGGAAGGCTTCTTGAGACTATATAAAGGGATGTTGTTAGTCCGGGCTTCGTTTCATTCGCACATATCCATGTGTGCGCGCGTCTTGAAGACATTTGATTCTTCGCGGGGAGAAAGTATAAGCATAGGAGAGTCTGGTAGAAAACGCCGACGTACCCGCTGCGAGGCCTGGTGAGCCTTGTCGTTCTCGGAACGAGCCTGGTCGCGGAGTCTGTCGTATTCGCGCTCGGCGTCATCGTTGTCGGCTGAGTGGAGGGCTTCGATCGTGTATCACACATATGTTAATTGGGCGCGGTTCGTTTCAATTAGTGAGAGACAACTGGGAAAGTCTTGCAATCAAAGGCGCAGGAGTAGTATACCTCGTCCGCCCAGTCTCTCCATAGGTATCGCCATTTTGTGCCGTTTGTGGTTTTGCTGCGCAAGGGAGATTGAGCAGCGGGATTCGTGTATCTACGGCCGTGGCAGACAGGCAATACCTATGCGACATCAATTGGGCGGCCGCTGGTGAGGGTCGCACTGTTGGGAGAAGATGTTTGACGAGTGTTGATGTGACATAGAGAAGGGGGATGGTGCCGCGCATGCATCGTGGGGTCAAGATGGAGACGAGTCTGTGGGGCAACTTGAATCGCGTCGGACAATACCGAGGAACGAAGTATGTATGTATGTACAGTGTACCTAGCCTACCTGTCAACAGTGAAAATATATACTTTTCAGCTATCTTCTTAAGAGATACCAATGTCCGCATCCGCTCGATTCATCAGATGGGGTGCTTCCATCAATTAACGCGACTTCTGGGCGCCGAAGTGGTTCGCCTTCCTATGACTGCATTCACGTTGCTTGGGAAAGACGTTGCTCGGTAAAGGAAGGGCAGAGCAACTAGGTAGACCTGTCTCGGATATGGATGGATGGATGGCATTAAAAAGGCGCTATGACTGCTTAATGTCATCTAAGTGTAGAAGGATCAAAATGCACACAGCCTATAAGTGAAATGACCGCTAGCAGAAGCCCGATAACTCAGTACATCATGCGGAAGCAACCGTGCAAAACAGACGATAGGATGATGACTGGAGAAGAAAAGGAAGGAAGTTCTATAAGTAAAAAAAATGGAAAAGCATCACAGATGCCGCAGGTTATGTACACTGCTGGTGTTCCCGTCGATCAACCAGCCTTTCGGGGTCCATGTCGCCCTCTTTCTTTTGGGGAGCTTTTCCGAGCATGAAGCCTAAAACCTCCAACATCAACATGACGACCAGCTCTGTCAAGATGCTCAAAAACAGGTAAAGCCAAACGTTGGAGGTGACGCCCCCAAATACTGTCAAGCACGAGTACACGAGTCGCGCAATAACAAAAGGAATTGAGGCCACAACACCCAGCAGTATGCGATGGTCGCCCTGTGCAACATAACCCTGGCTTCCAAAGGCAATAACGGCCTCGCCGCATAGAAGCACAATGGCAGCAATCATGAGGCCGACTCCAACGCGGGTCAGAGTAGTATATTTGACCACGATCGCGCCATCCACAATGTCGTAGGACGAATTTGTGCCACCCACGATCCCGCAGATAACGGCGACCAGGACGAGTGTCTGAATGAGACGCTGGTATAAGGGTTTGAGGACGACAAATCCCTGGCGGTTGATGGATTCGAACACGCGCAAGAGAAGACTCAGAAGTAGCAGAATCAGAGGTCCTAGGCCTACACTGTTGAGGATCAGCCAGGCCGCCCAAAGGCTCGTATTAGTCGGGTCGTTCACGAGGGCCAGACGCATGCCGAAGCTGACGATTCTCCACAAGGCGAGCAGGGCAAGGAAATGCCAGCCTCCGGACTTGTAAAAGCCATGCTTTAGGCAGAGAATGATTGCGCATGCGAGGAGGACAACATAGATAGGGATCCCGACAATGGAAATGATGTCGTATGTGTCGAGGTGAGGCATTGTTGTCGAAGAGGAAACGGCGAGTCGCAACTTGCCACGACTGTTTATCCCTCGTCTTGGGTAATTAGAGAAGAACGAAACGTCAACAAGATGAGGATGATGCCTGAGTGTAGATTTCCACAACCCCTTGGTCAGCGTTCGTTCAAGAGGCGTTTCAGATGAGAGTAATTTTCAATCATTTCATACGACGGCAAACAGGCAGCTTTTATAGCTTCAAGGTCCTCCATGCAGAACCGTCTCGACGTCAGCTTCATTCATGTGCGTTCGGCTCAAGGCACGCCAACGGAGGAAAGCAGAAACATAGCTTTGATCATGTAAGGCCACAGCTCATCATCTCTGTATGCAGGTGCCATGTCGTTGACTTCGCCACCTAGGGCACATAGGTAGTTACATAGGTAGTTCGCCTGGACGCTATTGCAGCTCATCCGACATGTTACATGGATGTGGACAATTGAACCAATTCTAGCAACAGTGTGGAACGGGAGCTCGCTGAAAGGGAAGGAATTTCGCTCAGCACTAGCATTATCTGGCCCTAAACTTGTCAGCTTAGCAGTGTGGCTGTTTCTCGTGGAATTAATCATTGAGTGAGCAAAGAAGCAGCACGGAGAGTAAGAGACCCCCCTCCGCCAGCCAGGAAGTCGTCGAAGCCAGGTACAACATAAGAAAAAAAACGAAAGAGTTGCCCAAAGGAGTTACAGCGAGCCGTGAAGCGCTAATTCAACTGGTCGCTTGAGTGACGATGACAGAGAGGCGCGGCATCGGCACGAACTATGTAACGTGGAGTTTTCGTCACTGCCCAGCAGAACTTGCTGAGACCCCACCATCAAACATGTATGTACTCCGTACATACCTACCTTATGCCGATCGCCAACTTTTGACGAGTCGCGATTCGCCTTGCCCAGACGCTCAACAACTCGGCCACGATGCCTGTACGTCTTGGAACTTCTCCCCTAACGTGTGTACCGGCCAAAGGCCCAGTCCATAGTGATGGTTGCTCATTGCCCGCCCTCAGTTGATTATTGTCTCGGGCCTTCCCACGTCGGGCAAATCCACCCGCGCAAAGCAGCTCTACGATTATCTGGCTGCGCGCGTCGCAGAGACCGAGCCCGCTAAATATAGATTACACCTGATCTCCGACGACTCATTGTCAATATCACGCGCTGTCTACGATCTCTCACCCGATACCGTGCGCCTGCACACCCGTTCAGCAAACTCGTCCGAGAAGGACGCTCGAGCAGCTCTATATGGCACCGTGAAGCGCGTTTTGTCAGACAAGGATTTTGTTATCCTGGATGGCTTGAATTACATCAAAGGCTGGCGGTACCAGCTCCATTGCGAGGCGAAAGCTCTTCGAACACCCAATTGCATATTGCGCGTTGCCTGCTCCGTAGACCAGGCTCGACAAGTCAACGAGGAGAGGTTACAAAGAGCGAATTCACATGCGAACGACCGAGGCGAAAACGCTGACGACCAGATTCCACAAGATGACGATAGCAACAAAGAAGAGTTCCAAAGCGCAGAGACCGGAGCAGAGCCATACTCTCAAAGTAATTGGGACAACCTTGTCTTTCGGTACGAGGAACCAAACCCCATGACAAGGTGGGACTCACCGCTCTTCGCTATCTTGTGGGACGACAGTGAGGCCCAAATGAAGCGAACGTTTGACGACTTGTGGGATGCTATGGCCGGCGAGGGAAGAAAGATTGTCAAACCAAACCAATCTACCATCCAACGTGGCCGTGACGCCGGTGGGGATTATTTGTACGTCTTGGAGCGTGAGACTCAAGATATCGTCAAAAGGATACTGGAGCAGCAGGGTGAAGACGGCGGTGGTGAAGTCAAGATCCCTCTCAACGCGAGCGGCAAGGAAGATTTGGTCGTGGACCTGCCTTCAGGAAAGAAGCTTGCACTGCCGCAGCTGCAACGATTACGGAGAGCTTTTGTGGGATTGAATCGGGGCGGCATTGGACTGGAGAGCGTTGGGAACATGGCGAGCGATGGCATGAGGGAGGTATTTGTGAGGTATTTGAATGATGCCTTTGAGAAGGATGAGTGATGAAGTCTTCGAATTCTCTTAACAATGCATGCGACGGCTTGTTGGCTCTTGCGCTTGGAGGGCAGCTGGCCGATGACCGGACCTGGAGAATACGATTGTGATCATTCTGGTACACATGAGTATCCGGCGCATATAGGAGCCTACCTGAGTTCATGACTGGCGGTTATCTGTCGAGATGCAATGTCACACACTGAACTAGTGAATCTTTCCTGTTGAAAATGGGCGCACGAGGTACTCAACTCAAACCGACAATTACAACGAGCAAGAGTCCGTGGTAGGAGGTTGCCATTTCAAAGAAGCTCGAAAGACAATTGCACGACTCAAGCAAATGTACGAACCACGCACCACGTCATACAAAGAACCGAGCTTGTGCAATAAACAATGAGCAAAACGGGATGAAGAGATCATGATACCTACGTAGGGCATTTCCGGCGAGTCGGTGTTGTATGATGTATCATGTACATACGTATCGTCATCGCGACCGCATGCGGGGCCGGTACAACTTACAAGTCAACACAGAACACGTACTCGCCCGGCTGCCTGGCCTTCAGTGGAAGATCGCAGAAGCTTCCGCTTTTCGCCTTCGTCACGACTCACTAATTGTCGCGGGGGAGCTTCTTTCACTGCCTGCATCATGGATGTTCCGATCCGGTCCTTCGCACCTGGTGATATCATTGGCCCTGCAGGCTGCTCTGTGGATTAGATTCGTGCGAGTACACAATACATTACACAGTTCGTGAGGTACTGTACTCCGTAGTTAGCTTGTGAATTAGTGGACTGCGGCCGCGATTCTCCGGTAGTGTGGGCTGCCAATCACAACGGACACCCGTTGTACGCACGCTGTATGCTCATTGCTGTCTCGACCTGCTGCTACGGATCTTGCTTCCTTCCACCTTGTCATCTCGACCTCTCCATCTCAGCATTCACGCCCTCTTTAATTTCCATCCCCTTCCCTCAACCTTGACCTTCCCCATCCGCTTCAACGTTTTTGCACTCTTTGGGAAGAACGCCAAGGCCGCGAGGCTTCTATTCTCAGGGCGCCAACATCTCGTCTGACTGCGGTCTCGGTCGCTACACAAGCATCTCAACAACGACACGGCTACATCATGGCTCCCCAGCCTGAGGATCACAAGAAGAAGGTCAACTTGACGTGAGTTCTCATGTTTTGATGGATGCTTCTTTCCTTTCTGTGGCCACACACCTTCTTGACTGGCACTTATGGCTAATCCCCGCGTCTAGCGATACTTCTGGTGCCGACATCAAACATGTGCGTTTCCGACGTCAACGCCCAAGCTCGCATCAGTTCATCAGGTGCATCAGGTGCATCAGCTAACGTGCCGAACAGGAAGACGATACTGCGACTGCAATTTTGAAGAAGAAGAAGAAGCCCAACCAGCTTATGTATGTTGCTACTTACAGCTACACCGACCGGTTCAAGACGTCACCGAGCTGTGCTGACTCTCCACCTCCCACTCAGGGTTACCGATGCCGTCAACGATGACAACAGCATTATTGCCTTGTCCGAGGCCACAATGGACGCTCTACAGCTATTCAGAGGCGACACAGTCCTCGTCAGAGGCAAAAAGAGAAAGGACACCGTTCTCATTGTTCTCGCCGACGAGGAGCTTGACGATGGCAGCGCTCGCATCAATCGAGTCGTCCGCCACAATCTCCGTGTCAAGCATGGCGACATGATCACCATCTTGCCTTGCCCTGATATCAAATATGTCAGTAACGGCCCGACGCTGCATTAGTACTACGCTTTGGACTGTTGACTGACGTTTGCTTGCAGGCCAAACGAATCGCTGTCCTGCCTATCGCCGATACAGTCGAGGGCATCACCGGCTCTCTCTTCGATGTTTTCCTTGCCCCTTACTTTCGAGAGGCTTACAGACCTGTCCGCCAAGGTGATTTGTTCATCGTGCGTGGCGGTATGCGCCAAGTCGAATTCAAGGTGGTGGAAGTAGACCCTCCAGAGTACGGCATCGTTGCACAAGATACGGTTATACACTGCGAGGGCGATCCTATTGAGCGAGACGAAGAGGAGAACAACCTGAATGAGGTTGGGTACGATGACATTGGTGGTTGCCGAAAGCAGATGGCCCAGATTCGAGAAATGGTTGAGCTACCTCTGCGACATCCCCAACTGTTCAAATCGATCGGTATCAAGCCTCCTCGTGGCGTCTTACTATACGGCCCTCCTGGCACTGGTAAGACGCTCATGGCTCGCGCTGTGGCCAATGAGACTGGGGCCTTCTTCTTTTTGATCAATGGTCCTGAAATCATGTCCAAGATGGCTGGTGAATCTGAGTCAAACCTGCGGAAGGCGTTCGAAGAGGCCGAGAAGAATTCGCCTGCCATCATATTTATTGACGAAATCGACTCGATCGCTCCCAAGCGTGACAAGACCAATGGCGAAGTCGAGCGCCGTGTTGTTTCCCAGCTGTTGACCCTCATGGACGGCATGAAGGCCCGATCCAACGTGGTCGTCATGGCTGCTACTAACCGACCCAACTCCATTGACCCTGCTCTCCGTCGTTTTGGTCGTTTTGACCGTGAAGTCGACATTGGTGTTCCCGACCCTACTGGCCGTCTTGAGATTCTTCAGATCCACACCAAGAACATGAAGCTCGGCGATGATGTCGATCTGGAGCAGATTGCGTCCGAAACTCACGGCTACGTTGGTTCCGATGTTGCGGCTCTTTGCTCAGAGGCTGCCATGCAGCAGATTCGAGAGAAGATGGACTTGATCGACCTGGATGAGGATACGATTGACGCAGAGGTCCTGGACTCTCTCGGTGTTACCATGGAGAACTTCCGCTTCGCTCTAGGCGTCTCCAACCCCTCTGCTCTGCGCGAAGTCGCCGTTGTTGAGGTTCCCAACGTCCGTTGGGAAGATATCGGTGGTCTCGAGGCGGTCAAACAAGACCTTCGCGAGCAGGTGCAGTACCCCGTCGACCATCCAGAAATGTTCCTCAAGTTTGGTCTTTCGCCGTCACGCGGAGTTTTGTTCTACGGTCCTCCTGGTACCGGTAAAACCATGTTGGCCAAGGCTGTCGCAAACGAGTGCGCTGCCAACTTCATCTCTGTCAAGGGCCCCGAGTTGCTCAGCATGTGGTTTGGCGAATCAGAAAGCAATATTCGTGACATCTTCGACAAGGCCCGTGCCGCTGCGCCATGCATTGTCTTCCTCGACGAGCTGGACTCCATTGCCAAAGCCCGTGGCGGCTCTGTCGGAGACGCTGGCGGTGCCTCTGACCGTGTTGTGAATCAACTTTTGACGGGTAAGTCGTGACCATGAAACACAAACTAGCGCCAGCACTTTCCTGGGAATGATGCTAACTTGCCTGAAACAGAAATGGACGGTATGACTTCAAAGAAGAACGTCTTTGTTATCGGCGCCACCAACCGACCCGAGCAGCTCGATCCTGCTCTGTGCCGCCCCGGACGTTTGGATTCACTCATCTACGTGCCACTACCTGATGAGGTTGGCCGACTAAGCATTCTTAAGGCTCAATTGCGCAAGACGCCTGTCGCCTCCGACGTTGACCTGGGATACATTGCGACCAAGACGCACGGCTTCTCCGGTGCTGATCTTGGGTTCATCACCCAGCGTGCGGTCAAGATTGCCATCAAGGAATCCATCGGCGTCGATATTGAGCGAACTAAGGCTCGTGAGGCTGCTGGTGACGAGATGGAAATTGATGAGGAGGTTGAAGACCCCGTTCCTGAGCTAACCAAGGCCCACTTCGAAGAGGCCATGCAAATGGCACGCAAGTCCGTCAGCGACGTGGAGATCCGGCGGTACGAGGCATTTGCCCAGCAGATGAAGAACGCTGGGCCTGGCGCCTTTTTCAAGTTCCCGGAGGCTGGCGCCGACGGTCAGACGGCAGGCAATGCCGGCAACGGCTTTGGCGATGCTGGCAATGATGATGATCTGTACGACTAAGATCTGGTGTCTGCATTCATACAGACCGCGTGCCGCGGAGGAAATATACAGGGACGGACGGGCATTCTTTGGGATTCTGGGAGTTGGTAGAAAGAAATGGCACACGGGGTAAAGTTTCACTGTCGAAGGAGGATCAGGATGGGGTAGTTGGCATGATGAAACTTTTACTCGGTGGTACATTAGAAGCCAATTGTTTTTATATTGCTTTTACACGTAATGCGCTGGTCGACGCTAATAATGAGCGTCGAGAGAGTGTCGAGAATGAGTGACGCATGTGAGATATGTGTATTTACCGAAGCGCGTGGGAGATATGTTTCCGCTCTTCTGTTCTAGTCTAGACAAGAATGATAATTAAGGCCAATGACACGGCATGGGCGTACATGTGGCATCCTTCCAACCTGTTCATAACTTCATCATAAACGAGGTGATATTGATCTACAGTATGTGTATGTATAAGATGAAGCACGGAGCGGCCTCCTCGCGTGGCACTAGGTAGGTACTTTACCTACGTGTTCTTGCAGCCGATAAGTACAACATCATGAAAGTATTTCCGGGCCTCTGACATGGTATGGCATCACCTCTACTGTATGTAGTCTGTCTGTGTTCACAGCCCAGGAATACAACGACAACGGTAATATATAGTACATAGTTGACTACATAATGGAGATAAAGTCTACATAATCTTGTAAGGGTCCTCTCCCGTACACCTGTCACCGTGATGATTTCGAGCGCGAATCGAGGTTCATCATCGGAGGAAAGGATACGGAAAGAAAGAGCTCTTCATCAGTCGGGGGGGGGGGGGGGGGGGGGGTTCAATAACTTGGACTTCCCGGTTTATTATTCAGGATTCCTTCTGCATGTCACCCATCTATGTATGTATATGCAAATGCCGTCCAAGTATCCCAGGTACATGTCCCAAATGTCCTTGTCCTTGTCCTTGTCCAATCCAACTCCTCATTTCGATTTCATTCATTCCTTGAGGCTGCATACTAACTGGCGACTCCCAGCCAGGCTTGCATGCGCGCATGTTGTGCTTAGAGTATTCCAAAATCCAGTGTTAAGTTTATTTCTGAAGGGGAAACAACATGCCATCTTTGAGATGTGTTGTTCCAGTGTTGGCAGGGAGGTGAGCCGGGGGGGGGGGGGGGGGGGGGGGGGGGGGTAGGGGTAGTAGTAGTAGTATAGTAGTACGGTAACACATCTCAGCGTGTTGTGGTCGAGTATGTACTACATCTTAGAGGGGGTACAAGCGTGTCTGCGGTGCCAATGCTGTTTTTGCTTATGGGTGCCCTCTCCTCATTCAGTAGGATTATTCCAAGTCGTGTTTTGCGACTTCAAGTTTGGTGGCTCAAGAACGACTTTCTTGTATGTATGATGTCCTTACAAGCGTTCGTGTACCATGCTATTCATTCGGTAAATCCACGTGTTCCAGTATTATCCCAAGCTATCACGTTCTAGCCTGGGCAGCGAGTCAACTCGCAATCTCGCTATCCATCTCACACACAACCTCCAGGCTCTCCCTTGTGACGCGCAGAGCCTCGTCAATGATGACCCCTGGCACGGCGAGACTCGGCTTCTCCGTCGGGGCCGCTGTGCCGTTGACCTTCTTGGAGGGTGCGTCGCCGTTGGTCTTTTTGCCGTTGGAAAAACTCCTGGAGGAAGCTTCGCGGACGTCTTCGAGCACACGGTGCAGCAGGGCCGGGTAGGTAGAGATTTCGCCGGAGCGGAGTAGGGAAAGTGCGTGATTCTGGATGAGGGTCGGCCAGTTTGTGGAGTGGGAGTTAAGGGCATGTAGGAGGGCTTCTTGAATCCTGTTTTTATTATTTGTAAATGGGCGGTTAATTTAAAAAAGGAAAGAGAAAGGGGGATGTTGATGGGTGGGGGTTCGTTGTGGAAGCGTCACTTGTAAGACGTACTTTTTCACATGCCCGTCTCGGAGGAGCAATGCATTGATCTGAGAGCGTATATCGGCATCAAGTGTCGCGGGAGTGTTATTGGCGGCATGGGAGGGCACTTTAACGGGTATTGATGGCGATTGCGACATTTTGTGTGATATATATAGATATATATATATATCTATATCTATGTGTGTGTGTGTGATGAGAGCTACGTCGCGTCTCTCTTGTTGCTTCAATTTCCTCGACGAGAGACCAGAGGGTGCGATCCGATTTACAGCCTTGAGCGTCCTCGGAGAGTAATGACGTCCCGTTCTTAGGCAAGGAATAGACGCTGTGTCTGTTGAAGCAGGCAGTCGTAGTGATGATAGTGGTTTCTCAGATCGTGTGCCTCGGTACTTTGGCAGGTGTTGAAGCTCGAGCGGGTTGCAGGGGTACACTGTAAAGTGGTTCGGGGTCGTAAAGCTTGCTCGGGCGAGAGAGGATGAGTGGCGTTCTGCGTGATTTGATGTTTTGAGTGTCAGAGAGGTCAGAGAGGTCAGAGAGGTCAGAGAGGTCAGAGAGGTCAGAGAGGTCAGAGAGGTCAGAGAGGTCAGAGAGGTCAGAGAGGTCAGAGAGGTCAGAGAGGT
>SRPP01000613.1:0-12559 GCA_018360055.1 Claviceps monticola
TCTCACTATGTACATGAGACCACGTGACTTGCGTCGCAGACCCCCCTTCAGTTTTGCCTATTTTTGGCGCGCACTGGCACAGCTTCGCGTCACTGCATTTTTAAGAACAGCTTTGGGTGTCTTGATTCCTACTCCTGACTCCCGGTTCAGGACAATCTAAGTACACCTTCGTGCGACGTATCAACCCTACGGCGAGGCAATCGAGTCTTAGCCTGGTCTCCGGCTCCCGAGTCAATTGTTACCGGATTCTGCGGGTGACGTAATTCAGGTTTTTGTTAATTCCTGCTATCGATCGCCCACAATCCTTGCTTGGCGGCGCCCAAGCGCGGAATCGGGTAGCCAACAGGTAGCAACCGCGTACGCCATCGCCATTAGGATCTATAGGGGAAGGCAAAATGCTTCATTAGAATTTGAAGGCGGACGATGAGGAAGGGAATGGTTGGACCGTTGGATACATACAACCTGTTTGCGCTCTTTGTGCCGTTACCCCTCACTTTTTAGACCTTTTTAGACCTTGTTGCTGGTCCACCATCCATCCTATTCAGGCTTAGTGTATTGCTACCTATCATCTACCTATCATGAGAGTCTTCGACTCTTGACTCATCTCTCATCCAGAGTTTAGAAAAGAGATAGAGTAGAGAGAGGACTACATACCTTGCAAGTTTATTACATCTCTATCGCAACGCTTCATCGCGTATTAAATTTATGGCTTCTTACAATGATAGACTCATCAGTGCAAGCCACTAAACACCCGATTACAAACCCCTAAACGAAGTGCACCAAACGGCGCCCTCTGTGAAAAAGGGCGTTGATGGACACATCCGCAGGGTCCGAGACAGATAGTCTGTACACAGGGTCAACAATCTGAACATGTCAGCCCAGCAGCAGTGCAACACTCGTGAGCTTTTGACAATCAGGGGTGGAGGACAGAGAGTTAAAATCATATCCCAGATACCATAGCATCGTCATCGTCATCATCAATAGACCTGCTTGATCACAGCAGCTTAAGATGTCATCTTTTGGGTCAAGGGGGCTCAGGGATGTCGAAATTTAGCTTTTAGAACGTCGCACATGGTATTACTTGTCCATCATCTGCCCAAGTCCATCGGAGTTTGCACGCGATGAAGGCAAGCTTTTGCCTCGAAGAAAAGACGGCGCGTTAAGAATAGACCTGTATTGTATATTTTCTGGCGATATTTGAAAGTGATGTAGAGACAAGGTACTCCCCTATCACTCGTTTCCCCTGGCATTCTTGCGCGTTCTTAATCCTCAACATTGGCCTCCCGTCCAGCTCTCACCAGCCATATCATCGATATGATGGGCGATGTGAGTAAGCCAAGAAATCCTCCTAGAGTTGTCTTAAAGATCTGCGGTACCCATATTCGGTGGTACGAGAAGTCGGTTTCATCACGATCGCCTAACAAAATGAGTGGGACGAGAGAGACGGGCCAGAACGCCAGAAACACCATCGAAGCGAACGCAAGCGCTCTTACGAGATGTCGAGCAATCCACTTTACTGAGTTCATGCGAACAGGCTCGACAGCTTCGCCTGTTTCTTGAGATAAGAACATGAGCCAGCAAACGTCTTCGCTCAGCAGTTCGCCGTCGCCAGAGGCGATAGGCTGCGCAATACCATGGCGGAGGTCGTTTCGCACAAGGTGGAATTTCAGGAACCAGGTAATGATGCAGTGAATGACAATGGTCATGGCTGCATCACCCGCAAGAGATTTGGGTAACTTAAACAGGCACACGGTTGGTCCATCGTTGGCTACCACGTACATGACTGCATAATATTAGCTCGAGCTTTCTGGAGCGAAAAGCAATCGAATTTTCACGCCTTTCTCCATAGCGGCTGTGTGATCCAAGTGTCGTCAAAAACGAGAAAGAAAGGGAAAAGGGAGCTCTCATGCAGTCTCACCATACGATATAGCCATGTTCACGGCAGCCGATACGATCATGCCCGGGATAGCGTCGCGGCACAAAAGGTAGAGGAAGTGCCCAAAATTGAATTCCGCACTCGGCTTGACCATATTCTTTTCCCGCCCATGAGCTGTGGACTCGACGTCTTCGTCCAACGACTGCTTTTTGGTAAAGAAGCGCATGCTTCGAGTGGTATCTCTGGCAGAAATTTGCTGATGCCGTCACCCAGACGCGTCGTTGGTGCCCAGGCAAGCACTTGTTTGTTGAAGCAAGCTTCAATACCAGCGCTGTGAGGCGAGGATCCGAACTGATGGGGCGCTTTATCCAGCGTCTGTTATTGGCGGCCACACGATATTTATTTTCCTCGGGGCCGGACAGACAGGACGGACGAAAGAAGTGTTTTCGTGGGTGGAAGTATTCAGAACGAGACCGAGCAACAACAGAAAGACAGATGGCTTCCGCGCGAATATCGATAAATCAAAGAGTGTTGAGGCTACATGCAGCCCTCGAAGCATCCAACCGCCCGGAGGGTGTGAATTCTTGCGCAGTCGAGTCGTTTATGTTCTTTTTTCTATTGTGCGACCAGCTCGCGCCTGCCTCGACTGTTTCATCGACACGCACCTTCCAAGATCGTCGGCCATTCCAAGTGGCCAAGAGGCACAGGCTGCTGCGACGATGTATCAGGAGCTTCGTTCCGTCTGCATCCATCCGCCCATGCTTGCCATATTGAACCATTGCCAGTTCCTGCGCCTGCCGCTCACGGTTTACCACATGACCAAAGGGGACTCGGTGCCAGGACCCGTGAATCTGTTCACCATTGACCAAGCGCGGTGTCAGAAATTGTTCAGCGATTTAGAATCGCACGATCAATAGCCAACCCGGCCTTGTACTTTGTCGTTGCATTCCTGCCCTCTACTGGGCTAGTAGATGGTTGATAATTTTGTTGAGCTGCCGCCAGAAGGAAAAAAGATTTCACGGCGTGTTCGAAGCGCTGTTTGAAGTCGTCAGTTGCTGTTTGCTTTGGCCACGTGGTCGATCGGGGTGCGCCGTGAGACTTGCTGCTACTCCGTACCTACTAGGCAGGTAAGCTGGCGATGAAGTTGTCCTGAGCAATGGGCAGCGCTCCCCTTGCTCCAAGGCGACGCCCCATGTCACTCGACGCCTCCTCTGACGGCCAACTCGACGTCATGTCGTATGGATCGAAAAGGCGCATTCGGGGCAACGAGATGATGTTTTCCGATTTCTCCTCAAAGGAATGTGGGAGGCTGTCCGATCACAAAGCATAAATAGTATAATGCATGGCCCCGATATCTTGCGTGTCGACCGACCGACAATCGAGGCATACCTCATGCCCTCCATCGCGTAACCAAGAATTGAGACATAGCTTCGTTATCAAAGTGCCTTTGGTGGTACCTACTGCGTATGTTGCCTCAGTCGCAAGGTAACAGAAGCTTAACTTCTAAGCAAAGGTCGAATCAGTAGTACTGACTTGGGCAAGAGAAGGGCAAGCATCTACAAACCTACTCTGTAATGTCCCTTGCCAAAAACTTGCAAGCCAAGGTCCTTCCCCACGTACAGTCACGTGCGGTGGGCAGTCCTCCATTTTCCAGAACACCCTGTCATGGCTGTTCAGAAACTTCTACGGAGTATCCCCGTAAGTTCTGAACTTCTGCCGCACGATGCCCCTGGATTACTCCGTAAAGCAAACGATTGACGGGCTTCGCCGCGTACGACCGAGCGAGCGGCTTATGTACCTGTAGGCTGTAGGTAGGCTGTATGTACATACACACTCCGCACTGTACCTGATACCGAGTACATATGTACCTCAAGTACATACCTACCTGTCCACGTGGCCAGTCAGCCAGTCAGCCTAAACAGGTACATACATATACATGCCCTGAATAAGGAGCGGCAACGGGGTCTGGCGCATGGTAGCGTCGGAATTGCAATGTTGTAACTTGTCGTATTCACATTGAGACTGGGGGTTGCAAATATGTACAGATGTATTGACGTTCTGTTTGATTACTACTGGCGCAATATATAACACAGGCATCTCCCCGGCACTGGACCAGACGTCTTCATCTCATACATTTTCGTAACCATTTCCGATTGAATTTATCTCAAACATTTTCGGGAGCATAGTCTTTCAATATACACACCACCATGAAGTTCAGCAACGTCATCGGCGCATTCGCCCTCTCCACCCTCGAGGCATCCCGTGCCTATGCCAGCCCGGTCGAGGCTCAGTCCTTGGAAGGAAGAGCAACTGAGTTCTGTTGCATGCGGGCGTGAGTTATCTCCCTGTTGTGCATTACACACATACGTGGCTCGAATAAAGTCATAGCCAGAAGCAGCTCTCCCGATCTTGTCTACCTTGTTGGCTGACGCAAGTCAACCCAAAACAGCGAAGTTAGCGGCGATAACGGCGATTCAAAAACTGCGTATGTTCCTGCTACTGGGGGCAAGGTACTGGCTTTCAAATATCCAAATGGATGCCAGGTCTTCCTCCTCCAGGATGGAGCCAGGCCACCGAGCCAAGGTGGCTGTCGCGACTGGCGTGTGACCTTCGATAAGTGTCCCACAGGCAAGGTCCCTGCTGTCACGGGCGAGGAGTCGGAGGTCTGCCAAAATTTCAAAAGGATTTAGGCCTGAATTTTCATGACGCGTGCCATGCGTTGGACTATATGAGTGCTTTGTGTTGGAATCGCTAGTCTACATGTACTATCGGGTACGGTCGGCTATACCCAACGACGTGTTTGCATGTGGGGCACAATCACCCCACAGTCTGCAGACTCTGCATGCCCTCAACGCCATGCGAGTTGGGATCCCCTTTCCTCTTCTTCTGTTCTTAGATAGACACCACACCAGAAACCTTTATTCGTATATAGAACGAATCGAAGGTAGTTGTCTCAACCCCTTAATGACGCGCATCTCACATTGATGTGTATACACCTGCCCTGTTAATCCAACACTTTGAAACGATGCGCGATGGCGTATGGGTTGGAAAGGACATATCACACGCGTAGGCTTGTTTGCACTTCAGCGTGAACGGGCACACCGCACGAGTCAGAGCACTGTCATAGGAAGAGCTCAAAGTCAACCCGCGGGAGTCAGAAGCGAAAAGCAAAGCGAGAAGCGATCGATTGGAACAGAAGACGTTTCCGAGACTCAGAGAGGTGTCTGAGGTCATATAGAGAACACAAGTTCCCCAAAGACTAGTAGGAGAAAGCTTTCAATCTCCTGGGATTTTTTTAGAGAGCCAGAATTCATTGTTTTGTGGTTTAAATTTGCATATTTTCTGTTCCAAGTCCTCATGTCAAGGCTCCTGTGATAAGAGGTGTGAAACCCAGGACCATCAGGAGCGCACTATGTGACTATCGCAATCACCACTTGTTGAACTTGAACAGAAATGCGCGCCTCACGTTTCTACGGGCACGGTTAGGAAGCACCGTGAGAAAAAAAAATTGAGGATCAAATCCGAGGGCCGTTCTTTTCGGCTCCCGTTTTTTTGGCTTGTTATCGGCACTGTTTGACCTTGCAAGCCCAGCGTGATGACCGACATGGCACGACAGAAAGAATTGGGAATTTAGAGTTCCGTACTCCATACACGAGTCCACGACCCAACGTCCTCCGGCTGGCCGCCTGCGACATCCGACGTCATGCCTTTCGGAGCAGCGGAGCTTGTCTTCATCCATGAAGCGTTGGCGCTTGCCACAAGTTAACAATCTACCTGATTGCAGAGTAAGGAAACGTTGACTATGGGACACGGAGATGCAACAACTACGAGCTGTGCAACCCAGTCACGAACGTCCTGTGTGAGTAAATGAATTATGCCGATCCTCAGCTCAAGAGTCAACAGATACGGTCCATATATCACTGATCAGGAGGACTTGGGCAAAGGGCCGATGTAAGGGAATGAATGATCCGGGACGTATAACAACAGAACGTAACCAATTTACGGTGCCTTGCGGGCCACTCCGTCCCCTTGAGCTCAGTATCCTACTCCCCCAGCTGTTGGGATAAACAGGGTAAGCAAATAAATATCAATGCATGCATGCGCAAC
Organism: Claviceps monticola; assembly: GCA_018360055.1. Classification (NCBI taxonomy): domain Eukaryota; kingdom Fungi; phylum Ascomycota; class Sordariomycetes; order Hypocreales; family Clavicipitaceae; genus Claviceps; species Claviceps monticola. The sequence continues at coordinate 5,984 of SRPP01000613.1, forward strand.
CAAAGTAAATTCTCGTCGTGTCTGTTCTTGTTCTTGTTCTTGTTCATGTCTAAAACTAGGCAAGAGGGATAAAGGGGGAAAGCCCTTTATCCTACAATGTTGTGACGGCTGCAGCCAATGAGTGTGTGTGTGTGGGTCCACACGCGTACCTCATTGGTGCATCCGGTCATGTGGCATTGTTGCTATGGACAGCGATTCCGACACCAGCGATACCGGCCATTCCCTTGGCGATGGCCGTTGCGAATCAAATCGATCAGTAAGCTTCAATCGATTGCACGTCCTGGTCGCGTGCTGTCTGCCTCAGCTGCGTACAGGCTTAGTGATTAAGAATTTAAGCAGTCTCATGTACATGGTTTCGAGGTGAGTGAGCCTCAATATCTCAACCAACAAGCTCGCGTCGAGTCGTCGACGCGTACTTCTCATCACGAACTGTCCTGAGCGTATCCGCCAGTTCAGACCACCCGCACAGGATGACTTTGTATGGGCCGGGAATACTCAGGTCTGGATATCCTGATATGGCTCAATTAATTTACATTCGAAACGCTGACCTAAAACGATGCACATAGTGTCGCGTTGATTTTGCTAAGTTTCCGGCCTTCAAGTCAATAGGCCGCAGAATGAAAGGATACATAGCATAGAGCGGCCGCGAGGGTGACCAGGCACGGCTTCATTCAGAAACGGTAGCACTGGGGCCAACTCGGATCTCGCGCGCGGCGTTGAAATCGCATTATGACCCTCATCAATCATCACCTTCCCCCTCGCCACCGCGTCGGCTGTCTTGCACACCTCTGCGGCGCCACCGAAGGAGAACAAGATATTTGGAATCGTGTGGATTCATTACTACGCCACTGCGTTCCAGTTTTGGGCATACTAGGGCGTGCAGGGCTAACCCCGGGTTCTTCTAAATACAAGCCAGTTTTCCCCAAAGAATATCCTACATCTCGGTCGCCAACGGCAGTTGTTTTCGGTGTGATTTCAGGCGTCGGCGCCTTCCACCACGTGTGCTCGCGTGGGCACAAGTTGTGTCGTTAAAAGCGGAATTTTGCCAGAGACACGGCTCCGCTACTAGAATTTCAGGAAGGTCTAGGTGACCAAGATGAGAGCGGCGTGCTAAACTCTCCGAAAGTACGCCGGGTGAAAACTCGAGGTGGGCAAACGCCGGTTTGATGGTGTCGTGGCTGGGAGGGGGGGACGATGGCCGCGGTCATTGTCGATGTTGCTTGAATTTCATTTACGACCTCGAACCAGCAGGACGGTAGATGAACAGGCGCCGTCGACTTCGGCGTCGACATCGAATGAAGTGGTGGTGCTGAGTGCGGCATTTTCGAGTTTTCCATTCGGGGGTGGACTGCTGTTTTATCCTGGGATGCTTGTCAACGAGCAACGTCTCACGGGGAAGTACTAGACTTCGATTGTGTCACTCAAAGAAATTTGTAGGATAGAAACCATCCGGGCCATCCCCTTTTCAAAGTGAATTTGGATCTTTCATGGTCTGATTCATTTAATTTCATCGCGCCAGGTGCCAGGCTGCTGTCTTGGCGAAGACACCTGGCAGTCGGCGCCACTGTTGAAACAAAAGTGAATGTGAAAGAGCCACTTGGAAGTTGGGCCTTGGCATTGATCAATGATACCGCATTCATTCGCTTGCAACCCTGTATTATGTAAACAACCGCGTCTTGTGTGTTGGAGGGCCTCTTGTTCGCACCGACAGCACGGCTTCGAGTCAAGCACTTCCCCTCCGGCTTGGCTTCGTACCCCTCGACTGATTTTGAATGCTGAACTGCTACAAAGGGAATCATTAGGTGGCTGCTATATTCTCGCGTTAAGTGATGCTCTGAAGGACGGGAGTTAAAGCACAAGAGAGCGGCTTGTTGGCTGCATCGCGCAGTGCGCAGTGCCAGGCGTTCGACTTTTCTATAGCAAAGTGGCGAGTGTTTCAAGAAGTGTGAAGAAGAGAAAACAGCTGCTCAGGGGGTTGGATCCTAGGACGGCGGTCTCATCGAGCTTTGCTTGACAGTCTGACAGATGATGGTGGGAAATGGTAGAGCGTTCGATACATGCTGAGACCTTCTACCTTGAAGGCCACTCGTGTAATTGGCGGCGCCGGGCGGGTAATTTCTCCGAATGTGATATCGTCAAAGTAGTGTCGCCGGTTACGAAGCCGCGAGCTGCTGCCGCGCTGGTTCCTGTATATACCCGTGAGGCACATCGACGGCTCGATAATTGCCACTGGCCCTCGCTTTGTGACCGTTGGACTGATAGACGTACCCTTCACGGTCGTGTCGCAGGTCCTGACTTTGTCAGCGAGTTTGAGGAAGCCAAATTCGGACACTCAGAGGCGACGCTAATCGATCATCTGCGCTCAATTGGCGATGATGGAATTGCTCATCCAAACGCCCAGTCCTGCACTTCACCTGCTCGCATGATGACAACAATTCACATCTGTCTCACGTGATGTGTTCCTATGCTCTGTCAGCTCTGAGGTGCAAGTGTGTTTAAAATTGTGACAGTTTTCATGTCATGACACGGATTTTACCGCACCACCTCACGTATTTGAAGTTATAAATTATAAGTCATGGCTGTCATGTCCCATGGGTACAAAGCTCAATAAGTACCGGTATGTGAACCTCATAATTTCCCAGCTGACACCAAGTCGAGCTCCGTCTGCTCCTTGCCAATCTCTGTCTGCCTTGTTGACAGTGTTCACTGTTCAGAAGACAGGTCATAGATGATAGCCTTACTTCCTCTTTATCAATATCACGTAGAGCGAGACGGTTCCGGGTTGGCGACGGCGTCAGCTCGAACTCTCTCACAAGTCCGCCTCCTGCTTGTTTCATTGCGACATGGCAAATCGCTATATCGCAAGGTCTTGAAGCATTTCATAATGAAATGTTGTACATACTTGTAAGTCGAAGTAAAGTTGTCGACGGTGTCGTTCGCCTCGACCGCTACAAGGCAGATCAAAACCATGTAGCTGCGTCAGCCATCTAGCATGGTAGCTTGTTCGTCTTTTCCGTCCCAGTCACCAGATACTTCGAAAGTAGCGGAAATTAAAAGCTGGGAAAAGTGTTACCGTCCATTGTTTAGAGATGCTGGGATATCAGGAGCCAAGCCGCCCACTGCCCAGTGACCACGATTGCGAAAGCAGTGACAGACGGTGGGATTGTCTCGCACAGAGAGACTCATCCAGGAAAACTGCAGTCATGACTTCAACGACTGTCTAAAAAAGCTCTGCGCGAGTGATATGCACAAATCTGTCCGTCCCGGCATCCCCTTTTACCACACTTTATGGCCAGCTCGTCTCACATAAACCGACGTACCCTATCATTGTAATTTGTCCCTATGAGCAAAAGTCTCCTTGTGTTTTCCCACTCTGCTCTTGGTCACGGCATGTCGGCGAGGCTTGTCTGCAGCCGAAATCAAAGAAGGGACGAGCACATACACCAGCGCACCCTACTCAGTGCTCACTGTCAACTGAGCAGTGGGCCGATGACGTTCAGTCTTGAACAACGACCCGATCGTGGCTCGGATTCGGAGAAAAGGGGCCAATTTATTCAATGGTTCTACGGAGTACATATACATACATCTCGGCAAAAACCAGCAAGGTTCAGTACAAGTGAGACAACTTGTCTTGTTGCCTGTCTGGCGCCCGGCACCTCCCCAGGCTCCTCCCCTCCGCCCCTTTTCTTTTCTTTTTCTGGTCTCGACCGAAGCGAAGTACCTACGGAGTGCCTATATATGTATATGTATCTGCAAACAAGGTGACTGTACTCCGTAAAACCGGCAATTAAGTGCACAGCCACACGCGCTCGCGCAACGGAAACCCAATGTTACATTTGCCACAAACACCCAAAGTTCCAACAACCGACGACATACCTAGATAGACATGGGAAACAACAACGCAACTACCCACCTCGCACCACGTCTCTCCGATATGTATCCGGTGGCTGGTTTATTAGAGGGCGCACAAGAGATAAAAGGTCAGTCTTTGTTAGTCACGCACAATAAAGCGTCATGGATACTCTGTAGATGGCGTATATTTCGAAATACGCATACAGAGTATATTTGTAATGTTTTGGGTTTTGGCGAGTTCCAAGCAAAGAAGAAGCTTCTTCTGTCGCTCTGTTCTAGAGTTGTATTACTTTGCAGATCGTTGTTCGCAGATTGTGACTTTGCGGCATGGCACCTGAGTCAGATTGATCCATCCGTTTTGCAACAAGGTCAGTTGGAATTTTTTAGCAGGATACCTGGTATTGTTATGGAGTACTCCGTATGTATGTGCATAGCTGCCAACCTCCCTAGTACGTACCTAATGTACATATCGAGACGCGACGCGGTCCAGGGATAGGTGATTTCCGCTGATTTAGCAAGGGGGTATGTATTGGGTACATATCGAAACTTTAATGACAGCCAAAAAAAAATAGGGAAACTTTAAAAAGGTGGGGGTGGGGGAGAGGGACTCAGGGAGACCGGCCCGGGTGTTGCCATCTCGGAAGTGAAACGATGCCTTCAGCCGTTTTTACTTGACTAATTTTTTTTTTTTTTAGCTCGCCTCGACAGATCGTATTTGGGCCGGTGCTTCGCCGTGTGCCTGGACAGCGAGGGGTTCGGTCTTCGTCTAGAAGAAGTGTCCGTCGGCGTTTTGCAGCCATCGACGCTGCAAGACTACGGACATTACGGCATTCCAGAGGCCCCATCGTTCGCTGCAATGTACATAGCCAATCTGGCTAATCCGGAAATGGGGATGATTGTGGCTCCGTTGATTGGTCAAATGAGAGCCCGGACGGATCAATCGGCACCGGAATGGGGCTTGGCTACCACCTCAAGCCCTCTGTGCTGGGAACCCGCACCGCTCGATGTCCGGTTCGAAGGCTGTGCAACAGCGTTGCAGAAGCACCAGGAGCAGACGATGGAAGGTCGGGAATGAATATCGCGGCCGCCGTTGCGTCTGTCTGCGTCTGTCTGCGTCTGTCTGCGTCTGTCTGCGTCTGTCTGCGTCTTTGTGCGTCTTCTCTTCTAATTAACGTGCATGTTGGTTGTACGGAGCACGGAGTATGGGGGTGGAGAAGGGGGTGTGTGCTACTGCAACCAGGAGTCGCCAAGACGGTTCGAACGGCATCCTCGACAATGCCAAGCCTTTTAGCCTGTCCGACCACGGCCCTTGTCAATCTCTTCACCTATCCGTACTCCGTATTTTATTTCTTCAGTGGCCCGGGCACGCGGAAACGCTATTTGGTCATCGTGCACGAAGTACAGTGCAGGTTTTGTATCGCATCGCACTAACTTTCTAGATGTGTGTGTTGTACAGTGTACTTCGTACAAAGTAGTTAGCCTTTTTATTTTTCATTTGTCGCCAACGACTCCAACGACAATGACGATCTATGACAACTGCGTAACCACCTTGAAACTACGCCGCTGATTTTGTGATTCCCTCAATAAATCGTCATCAGGGGGCCTCATCCCCATCATCTTATGTACGCGCTTGCTCGTCGGCCCGCGAACACTGTGTAATCCGCAGGTTGCATGCCAAGACCAGTGGCTTGCAACGCTTAAATTCATGCTTAAAAGCGCGACTCACAGTGGACGAAATGAGGACCAGTGCCGCCGACTTACCCGTCTTGGTGTTCCATATTTGGCCCAATTTCATGCATGTGACCCCGCTGTCATGCACATGCATATGCAGTCTTGCGCCTATCTACGCAATAGTCTTTCTTTTGACTTGTCTCTCTCTTGTCAGTTCCAAAGTTGTTACCACGAATGACACCCAAAAGGGAAAGCAGAGCACTTACATGCATAGAGCCAACGTCGGGGCGATTGACTCTTTGACAAGTGGAGAAGTGGGTCGCGCCTTGTTGAAGCTTGAGAGGGGTCTAAAGTTGGAAGGGAAGGAGAAAACTTAGTAAAGAGATGAACAGAAGCGAAGAATTAAAAAACAGTGTCACAGGAACACATGGACACAAAACTTGTACGGAGTAAGCCATGATTCTACATATCCATATCAAAGGGAGAGGAAGAGAGAGAGAGACCCTTTGCCACCCCTTGGCAAGGAATGTCGGACCATTGCGTCATCTTCTGCATCACCTTACTATGGTAGTGTAAGCAAAGACCGTATCAGACTTGTCACCTTTGTCTTGATGCCCAGGACTTTTCATTTTAGATCTACACCCACGGAGACGACGATCGCGAAGCGAAAAAGAAAAGAACTACAGTGAGTCAAGTTTCAACCCGCCTGACTAAAAAAAAACCCTCGGCTTGGAAAATGTCCGACCGCTGCGCATCACTGTTGTCGGAAACAAAAGGCCGTAGGTATGTATGTATCGTGAATGCGGCGGAAAGCCGACTTTCCGGATATGTATGAGCCTCAGGAGTCAGGGCCCAGTAATAAGCACTGAGATCCGCTGAGATTCGGTGCCGATGCGGAATGGCGAGGTGCGTGATTCGAGCAACGAGCTCGACTCTGCTTCTGCTGCACTCTGTTGCACTCTGTTGCACTCTGTTGCACTCTGTTGCACTCTGTTGCACTCTGTTGCACTCTGTTGCACTCTGTTGCACTCTGTTGCACTCTGTTGCACTCTG
>SRPP01000614.1:0-12527 GCA_018360055.1 Claviceps monticola
TGTTAGGGTTACAGTAGGTTTTACAGCCAAATCATAGCAAAAGCGGGCGGATTTGGTCCGTGCGCTCTTGTCGAGAAAATTGTGTAGAGGGGAGAGTTGACCAAGACAGTACATAGAACGGCGGTCGGATGAGTCAAACTGGAGCTAGACCCAAAATTAAAACAATGGCCGGAGATTGTCATTTCAGTGCCGCATGATGTTCGAAAGTAGGTCTCGTCGACTTCGTCGACTGACTAAATATGCTCAGTCGGGCCTTGAAGGCCGCTTTGCAGACTAAAGCCTCAGCCGTCATCATTGGCGTTGCCCCCCAACCCTCGCTGCTCTGCAATATTAAATCTTGTGGCAGCGATATTTCCGGTGCAAAGGCGGGTTGGTTCGTGACTGATTGTGCCGCCGTACGCGGCTGAAGCGACTGGCAATAACTCGACAGTTTGACAGGTGTCATCGCTTTACCGCTCCGGATGACTGGTCACGCGGTCCTCGTTTCATCTCGCAAACTCCTTTGCTCAATTTGCAAATGGCGGATTGGAATTTGGTGGAGAGAGAAATGCCACCAGACTCTCTTGCTGCAAGGCACAAAAAATGCATAGCACCGATTCCGATTCCGCTTTTCAGACCTTTCGTTCGCCAACGATTTCGGAATGTCATTTTTACTTGCGACTCACAGTCGCGTGTATCTTTTCTGGCCGGGGCAGGGCAGGAGTGATCGAGGGCGACAAGGCCTCACCAGAATGTTAAACGCGGAAACGTCATCGGTCCCACAGTACCTACCAAATCCACAGTACATGCCCCACAATACCCCTGGAGGACACAAGCCCATAATAACTCATGATCACCGAAAACCCGTGGTAACCCCATGACAATCCCCACGCAACAACGCCCACACCTGCTGCCTTGCCTCGACATCAACCTCGACCGCTTGCTGGCAGTTCGACGGCAGGATATCCAAGGCTTGGTGTGGAACTTTCCGGAATCAACACTTGGCTTGACCGACTTACTGCGATATGCTGGATGCCCAGTTCTGTGTACAGAGTAGTGAACAAGTCTCTGCTTCCTGACCTCTGCTCTCAGGGTTCCAAAACTTCGACCCCTTGTTCGCAGTTGAAGGCTGGCAGTTGTAATTGAGTGAAAGCCCCCTGGCAATCATTCGGCACTGGCTGCAGTTGAGACTTGATGAGAGTTGCTTATTAAGATGATAGTTATCTCCGGAGGGCGCCGAGATAGCCATCACGGACTACTCCATTCAAGCATAATAGCTGACTATAAATGACGAGAAATTCTGGAATAAGACCATGGAGAAAATAGTATCCTTTGACTAACGACGACAAAGCAATCGCAACGCAGTATTATCTTCCTCTGTAGAGACTCGAGAGCCAAACCTTGGGACATCTTCTTGATGGGAGGATAGGCGCACGCGGCCAATCGGAAATCTGTGCTGCCAGTCGTATTCAAGGTGATGATGTTTGGTGTTGGCTGGATTCTATCACTCGCAATTCCGTGATGACGTCGAACATGCGCTCGGATCAAGTTGCGCCAATGCTCCGGGTTCTCGTCAACGACTTATATGTACAGGAGTATGTATGTACCTATGCCCGATGGGGCAGTGCTATGAGGCCTCGCTTGGGTCATTTAGCGCGCGGATGCCCCCATGCTGAAACGGAGTGGGTGAGGCCGGACCTGCGACGGCTTAGGCCGGGTTGAGGGCCTTCCAGAGGAATGGCATGGAGAGTTGCTGCAACTGGCGGAAGACTGCACATCGGCTTGTTAACGCAAAATGAAAGGCAAAAGGGCGATCCACACGATCAAGTTGCGAACAATTTACCCAGAGGGCGGAGGTGAAAGAACCGGTGAGCGTGGAGATTGTGAGTATATTGCCGCCCCTTTAATAGAAAGAAAGGCCGCTCCCGTTCATCCCAGGCGCGCGCGCCGCGCCATGGCATGGACCGGCGGCCAGTCGGACGGAAGCATTGACTTCGCTTAGGCGCGAACCCGCTGGAGAAGCCTCGTCTCATGTATGATGTGGCAGCATCGTTTGTTATCAGACAGAGAGGCGTATGAAATGGGTCAAGCCGGTTGGTGCCCTTGTCTGTCGTATGTGCATACGGAGTAGAAGTCAAAGGTGCTTGCTCGCCCACATCTCCGCCGCCGATTTGAACTCGACACGAGGGCACAAGCGTAATGTATTTCTCCCTCTGCAAAAGTGCCGATAGCTGACTTTGTGTAGGTACATAACTACAGAGTACACAGTGGCACAAGAGGTCGCATCTTGACACGCAAACTTGCAAGCCCCATGGTTCTGGAAACACAAGGGTCTTTGCTCTAGGTACAGAGTATGCGGCGCCAACCACGGTGGGTCACACACGATATAAACACGGGTGGGTGGTCTCTCTTGCGGATTCTCTGCGGATTCTCTGCGGAATCTTCTGCGGACTCTCGCCGGACTTCTCTTGCAGGTTCTCTTGCAGGCTCGACATCCCTGTACAGCCTATCGAGCATGAGGCGTGTCTGGGACCGTCTAAAAATGGAGACTGAGGGTTCATGACCCTGTTGCCTTTGCACTCACTTGCCTCGATACAGCATCTAGACTAATAAGGAAGCTCGCTCGGGGCTGTCAATGTCAAGTCGTCGCAATGAGCTTTGCCAAGTTTCCTTGGTTTGACTATACATACATACAATCGAGTATCGGCGGGAACGGCACTCGTGCTCTAATTTTACCGGGATCGGTACGATGTGAGGCCCCTGTGTCAGAACCCGAGCGTGGGCGGTGCCCTTGACTTGCACAATCGCCGACTTGGCAATGTATTTCGCCGGCTGCTTTGTAAGAGATATCCAGGGGACAGGATGCCTGGTACCTAAGACTGAGTTGAGTGGTTGTCTCAGGGTGCGATGTTCAAAAAGCCTCTACAGAGTACTCTGTACTCCGTACCTTCATGCAATTGGACTTGGTTACGAATTAGTTCTACACATGGCTGCACGCGCGACATGTACGTCTCGTTCCAAGAAAGACATTGTAACTCGAAAAAGATGGAGAAATCTCCAAGGCAATAGCTCTGCATCTACCCGCATCAAAATAGTCATGCCAACGGACCACGCTAGGTGCTATTCTAGCATGAATGTCGATCCGAATTTGTTAGACAAAGCATTGTGCGATCTCTTTCTGCTCTTATTTCTTGGCGAACTAACTTTGAGAGAAGCAAATCGCTACACCGAGTGTTGAACCGTGCAAAGAGTTGTCGGCAGATGGACTTGCCACTGATCTCGACCTCGAAGTGCTTATTCATCTGGCCGAAGCATCTTCGGAATTCCTACCCGCCAGTTGTCTTGGCTTTTCTTGATTTGGGAACCTTGAAGGTATGTTGGATCATCTCCAACTAGGAAACGCTCCTTCACGAAATCTTCATGCTCCTGGCGTGCTCCCTGCACCCCCCCTCCCCCCCTCTCCCCGGCATTCCCCATAGCATGGATGGGCCGGTGTTGATGTCCACATTTCCTATTGCACCTCGGCTCTCTTGGAAAGAGCTCAATTCCAATCTCCAGGTCTTCTCCGGACTGCCACTTCCCTGACTCGGATTAGTTTGAAGAAGCTTTCCAAAGTGCCTGAAGGTGAGCCCGGGGTCAGCGGTCGCTGGCCTCGTTTGGAAGACACGATAGGAAAACATCTTATACAGCACATATCAAACCACAGAGTCAGTGGTTTGGTGTCTTGGACCACGGGCGTCTTCATCTTCACTGTTGGCGACCAACGTCCACGTGCCGATTCTCCATTCATCCGCCCCCATCGCTACCGGCAATCATGGTCCCTGCTTCGGTATCCGTTCCACGCATGTAACCGGGTGACACTACCGATCAGTACTGCACTCATCATATCCCAGCAGCCGATTTAGACTAAGCCTTGTCCTCCACACAACTGTAAGGCCGATTAATTACAATCACCCTCGGAAGCATCAACTTAGGGCCGCGTACTGCATGTCGCCCGGCCACAGCCTGGAGCTAGCCATCTTTATTACATCTTTATTCACGGCAATCAATCAACCGTTCTGCTCCATGGTAGTCAAATATCTTGACGATATTCATTGACAAATCCTAGTCCCTCGAGATTCTATCTCCTCTCCCCCCCTTTCCCCCTTCTCCCACTCGACAGCTGTGAATATCAGGTTCCATCCTCGAACAGTCACCTTTTTCTCCAAGTATGAGATGCAGTGATTATCAGATAACACACTGGGGCGCTTAACACTTGTTTTCCATCGGCTCATCTGTATCCCATCGGTAATGAGAGATCATCTCCCGGATGAGCTAGAAGACGAAGATGGAGACGACAATGAAGGGTATTTGCAGTCGCATGGCCAAACCGTGGCAGAACGACTCGCGGCTTATCGCAAATTAAAACGGTTTCGGTAATTTTGGATATATGCCTCCCCGATAAGCAGAGCGTTGCTGTAACCGAATAGCTAACCTAATCCAGCCTTACGCATCAACAAACTCGATTCTTAATGAGCGAGTTTGCCAAGCAACCACATCCGGACGCAGCGCACAGAGAACGACTTTCACGCGAAATTCCGGGCCTAAGTCCGCGTCAAGTGCAAGTGTGGTTCCAAAACCGGTATGATAGCGTGACTTTGAGACACTTCAAACTCTCCAATACTTATGCAGATGACGTCTAGGAGAGCGAAGATGAAGCGACTCAGTGCGGATGACCGTGATAGAATGATTCGAATGCGGGCCGTTCCGGAGGATTTCGACAATGTGCAGGCACTCCATTCTCCCTATGGTGCCGTCCATGGCGTCGCCACAACCCTTCCCCCTTCCAACTTGGGACCCATGAGTAGTCCGTACGGTAATCAGGGCGCAGGTCCGCTGATGTTGGATATGAGACGGGCCGCAGGCGAGTCGTATTTGTCTCCCACTGGACTGACACCGTCGTTCGGCAACATTGAGCTGGGCCAGTCGGGGCCGACAAACGTACCGGACGTAGCATCTCCGGCCACTTCTTTGTATCAAGATCGATTCGCCGCCTCTGGTACTTCACCAAACTGTCCTGTGGATGTTGGATATCGAAATTGTGGTCCTTATTGGCACGCTGGCAGCAGTGGCGGCAGCATAAACAACTCAGCGCAATCCAGCAAAACAGGCTTGAGGGAAGGCCAATCTATACACGACCGAAACTGGAATCCAATAAGCGTTCCAGAGGCATTACAAATGTCCCTCGGCATCTACCAAGGGAATCATTCAGGCATGACTTCTTCTGAAAGCCAAGTAGGGTTTCCCAACAATCAGTATGTACCGTCTGTAGCGACTGGATTCACGAGCATGGAGCCTCGCCCGTACTCAGGTCAGTAGGCGATTGGCTTTCCTTACCACACAACTCAAGCAAATTTACGTTTAACCTTGCTGCTGGTCGACTCGTATCATTGTTACTGACGTAGCTGGGAACTAGACAATGCGTCACCGATAGGAAGGAGCTCAGGAGCTACGATGGAGGAAGACTCAGCGGAAAGGACTCGCAATAGCCCACATGCGCTTGCGCCTGGCCCTTTGATGGTCGATTACAGCGTCGAAGATCGGTATCGAACTACTGGACTGGGCTCCTTACATTCCCCTCCCCAGAACCGGGGCCACGCGTTGCCGCCTCTACGAACCAACATATCTTCATACCAGCCGAATTACCCCAGAGGACCAGGACCTCCGTCACTAAATATGTCTTTGGAACGGATGTACCCAACGACGGCTGACAGAGTACCAGAATACCTGACTGCGCAAACAGGCGCTCCAAAATCCGCGCCCAGCGAGTACAGCTTTAACCGACCATGGGCGCCACCTGCGCCTAATCCGAACGCCAGCATCGGGTATCAGAAACATGGATTTGGGCATGACCTCTACTGATTGAATTTCTCTCGTCTTCTCGTTATTTTTTTTCTCGTATTTCAGGAACGTCATTTTTTCTCCCTCCACTGCTCTTCAAGATGGGGACCGCGCGATCAAAATCCACCCGAGGACAGTATCTGGGAAAGGATACGAATGGAAGGAAAACGGCTCAATGCGATGTAAACATCCGCGTTGGAATCTGAGAGTCAGCATGTTTTCGGTACCGGAGATGGGAAAATCCTGGCTCCTGACCTGGACCAGCTGTATCATTTCGACCCGAGAGAAGCAAGCAAAATATACTCACGAATTACAGCAAATGATTACAGCAACAGATTACACAGACACTCTGCTGACAAGAGGAGGACCTTTGGCGCATGGAAGTGTCAAAAGTACACACATGGATATGGCGAAAAAAGGGATTTGGCATTGTACCGCAAACTCAACTTTTCGCGACTCGACTCACGGCCTTTATATTATGTAGTTTCTCTTTTTCATTACTTCTTGTTACATGTGTATCTTCTCTCTTCTCTATATATATATATTTTCTCTTTTTCATTTCTTTCTCCCCTATCGTTTCCATTCTCTTGTTGATCGTTTCTTACACATTGACTCATAACTACTATCACGTTGATCATCACCTAGTACAATCCTTTAGACTGCACCAGACCAAGCGCTGAGTTCATCATTATCCTCACAAGAATCCGTGTCATCTTTGCAGTAACATGAGCCCCAGGAATATAAAGCAGAAAGTTTTGCGCTTCTACTATCGCTTTGTTCGCACACTCCTTGAAGCGGCAGGCCTAGTATAGCGATTCCGGGTTATACAGGGATATCTATAATCTACAGCACAAACCAGTGGCCAGACGGCTGCACTCACTCTTTTGTGCAGCACCTAGCTCACTTTTGTGCGGTTAACTGATACTTACCTGGGAACAAAGAGTGCGCCGTTTAAACCAAATTTTACGGGCGGTCATACAGTTGAGATATACTGTTCAGTTTGTGTTGCCGATCCCAAGCCAGATTTCGCGTCTTCAAAAGACTCTGAATGGCCTGTATTGTGGCGTCCTCAGTTAGCCAAGAGAGAATGATCAAAATCGAGACGAGACGAGACGATGTGCATATCATATGTAGTTATGTATTCATGAAAAGCTCACGGAGCCCAGAGTGGAGACCGGCGAACAAGGGCAACCCGTCAAACTGCTCCCTAACTACGGAGTACATCACCGTGATCACGGAATATACACGGAAGTTCGGAACCCAACTTTTACGAAAATTCCGGTCACTGGAGAGGAAGCGCATCATGAACTACTTTTTCAAAGCCCGCTCCGACACAAGTTGGGTCTCAGCAGGATCAGCCTCAACATTTCCGGACCTTGGCGAGGACGTCGGCAATCTCATAGAAGCCCGCGAATGCAATGCGCTTATGCGACCGGGCTGCAAGATCTTCCACGTCCCCAAGGATGATCTCTCGCTGGCAAAGGAAATCGTCATCTCGGCGACTGATCTCGAGTCGCCCAGCTCCGGGGACGAATTGCTCAACCAGGTGGTGGTGTTCCAGTACAGGGGCAAGTTCCACGCAGTTGACCATGTGAGTGTTGCCCTCTTTGCCAACGAACATGTTACATAGCTACCTATGTATGTACTGTAGCGCAACTGTGATGTGATATTGACTACTCCAGCGATGTCCCCATTCGGCCTACCCATTGTCGAACGGAATGCCCTTCGACATTGAAGATTTTGGCGTCAAGCTGAGCGCTGGCTTGACCTGCCCGAAGCACGGCTGGTCCTTTGACCTATTCACTGGCATGGCAGATACTGGGCGCTACAAATTACCTGTCTGGGAAGTACAACTGCGTGACGCAGCCGGGTTGAACGTCGTCGATCCGTCAAGGGGTGATGGCCACGCCGAAGAGCGAACTGTTTGGATCCGACGCAAGCAGAGAATGGGCTGAAAAACGGGTGACGCACTGTCCAAGGCCATCAGCCATCGGAAATTCATATGTCGCTGTCATGGCCCTCATGGCGGAAAGGCGTGGATAGCTCGCGCAACAGTATTTCTTTTCGCTCATGGTGCGGTCGCCCATGTTCGATTTGAAAGACGACGTGCTGCTGCAGCGCCGAGAGATCCGTCGTGGATGCGGGCTCGATTGCATTTCCGAATTACGGCCTCGTCAACTACAGGTCTGCACCAAGTGGTAATTCGAATTATTGAAAATTTCCAGGACAGACATGGCATGACGATGAAGGTCAAGGCCACATATGCATGAGACGTGGCCTATTGGTTGATTGAGCGTGGCGACACGTTCTGAGTTATTAGCGAGGATTGTCGACGCCAGCTCAAAGACCAAGCGTCCCGACTGTATGAAGATCTTGTCTTTGGCGTGTGAACACTGAGGAACCGATGCACTGTCCTTACTGCCTGCCTGTTCATTGAATGTGACAAGGGCCAATATTTGGGACTTGGAACTGAGGAATGTCATTTCAGAACGTGATGATCGATCGACTGTGACTCTACAAGGAACCCTAGAGGCGTGTGAGGCCAGCGATGATATTTACACATGAAGCTCAAGTGTCCTCCTCACTGTCCCGGCTGCAAACCCCGGCTACCTGCCTGAATATCCCGAGTGTGCCGGCAAACGCTTGACAGGCAATCGCTGAGCCGGCAATCTCTGTGCCGGGAAACGATGTGCCCCCCCCCTGCCCCCCCGGCTGGAATGTCTCAGGTGGGAGTGGCGATGTGCCTACACGTGTGACATCAACTCCGAATTCGACGGACAAGCTGCACTGACAGACGTCGAGGTTTCTAGAATACTTCGCCCCCTTCGACCTGGCCTCTCGCTCTGCCCGAACGACGTTGACGACGGAGGCCAACCTGTTCAACAGTTTTGCATCAGAAAGGGTCAATACAAAAGCGTGCGCAGGACTGAGAAGACGGTAGATAGCTTCATAAATGGGAACCGCCTTTTCTGCAACTGATTGTCACGTTACGCATGTTAAGGGCCTATCACAGGCTATCAGTCAAAGGCGGGCACAAAGGTATGAAACAGGAGCCCCTCCACAGAACAGCGAGGATGGTCGCACAGGCTCTGGAACAGCCGGTGATTGCCAGTCATAGTTATTGATCAGCCTCACTTGTTCGGGGTGACAAGGTGCGTGACCTTAACATTACAATGAGCGTCACAGCCTACAGAAGAGGGGGGCATTGCGCGAGGCAATCACCTTTGCCTTAGTATACCAGGTACATAGTGTGTATGGAATCTAGATGGAACAGAACACGAGTTAGTCCCGGACTAATTGCTGCAATTGCATCATACATCTAGATTACGACTGAGTGTCAGAGAATTGCCATTTCCTCCTGGGCCACGCGGTTGATGTCCATCGCGCTGGGCGACGTCACCGACTGCAGTCGTTGCCGGTAGGTTTACCAGAGATAGGTTTCATCATTTACAATGTCATGAAAGCATTGGTGTGTGAGAATGTGATGTACATATGAACGTGAAATGTCAGTGCATCATGGAACCCACATAAATTTACGCAGGCGCTTGTTCAGATATGTAACTATGTACAACAGTACAATACGCCACGTAGCATCGTCGATCGCCACATCACCCTTCGAGACTACCATCGCGTTTCGACTGGTGCACATATTGTATTGAATCGTACGACAAGTAAGAGTAAGCTGGAGGTATTGATATGTCACTTGCATCAGGTCATCATCGCATCATGGTAGCCACGCGAGGGGCCCTCGTGATGATGGTTTTAGGCAAGGTTTGAAAAGGTTTTTCTGGACCATGGCTCGAGCATCGCCAGTAGCGTCGGAAGTTTGAACAAAGTCACGAACTGGCGACTTCAAATGAATCGCGAGTTATGAGGTCGGTGGTGAAGAAGAAAAAAAAAAAAAAAGGGAACGGGGTTTGGCGGTTCCACCATTGCATGAAATAATCGGCCAGTGCGAAGCCTCATCACGTGACTATGCAACTTGTGGAACCTCACCCAAAGGACCGAAAGGACCAAAGGTACCCCCCCGGGCCCCATCCCATCCACCTCAATCCATCAACCGACCCGGGTCAGCCGCCGTAACCTTCAACCCTCCCTCCATCCATCCATCCATCCATCCATCCGCCCGACTCCTCACGCTGACTCCTCACGCTCCTTTGTCCATCTCTCGCCCTAGACCGTCATCCAGCTCGAGAATCCGACAGGGAGAGTCTTTATAACTCGTCAAGGGGTCATGGCTGCTGCCCTTCCCACGCCCGCGCAGAGCGTCAGTTCGCAGTTCGACATCACCATGTCCGACGATTCGTCTTTCAAGAGAAAGAGACTCTCCGACGATACAGGCGACCGGGACAAGAAGAAGGTGCACCTCGAGAAAAAGGTGTACACTAGAGAAGACTTGTATCGCGATGTGGGCGAGAAATACTTGCTCCTGCGAGACCCTCCTGGTGGCCAAAAGAGTAAGGCTCCCTTGACTGGCCCTTTCTTTCTTTCTTGCGTTTTGTCGAAAAAATATTATTCGCGCCCCGAGATTTCCTCATCCATGATTTCTCGACGGGACGCAGAAATGAGTTTCATCACTAGCTCGGAAAATGCGTGTATGCTATCGCATTATCCATAGGTCATGATTAACGCGTGAACCACGTTTTTTAGAGCAAGCTTCGCGATTACCTCGATTGACGGAAGACCTCTTTGAGGTCTTCGGCCTTGTCGATATCGCCGCCGAAGTCGCTCGTGAGAAACCAAATGGCGAGAAGAATGCGCTACGCAAGACGTACAAGGGCCAGATCAAGCGCTTGGGTGTCGCCGGTCACTTTGATGTGCAAAAGAAGAGAGAAAACGACCCGGCAGAGTTCCTGGCCATGGTTCGAACTCCTGATTTGG
Source organism: Claviceps monticola (assembly GCA_018360055.1). Classification (NCBI taxonomy): domain Eukaryota; kingdom Fungi; phylum Ascomycota; class Sordariomycetes; order Hypocreales; family Clavicipitaceae; genus Claviceps; species Claviceps monticola. The sequence goes on from SRPP01000614.1 coordinate 10,741, forward strand.
AATGGGATGTGCAACATGTCAAGGGCCGTAAAGTCTCGGATGGCCTGTCAGAATCGACATTGTCAAGCATTCGCCGTGCCACGAATCTGGCTCGAGGGCCTGTGCCCAAATCCGTCTGGGATGTCTCTGTCTTGGGAGATCTGTCGGCATATAGAGCAAACGCATTGCGAATGAATGCAGCCAAACCGTCAGAACCCAACACATCGTTGTCATCGACACCAGCAGCCGCGACGCCAAGTGCCATGGGCCGACCAAAGCCTCGAGTTCCGCCGGGCCACGATCCAAACCGACCCCGAAGAAACATCAAGAAACGGTCCTATGGAGACAGCAGCTACGAGGGTTACGGCGAAGGCCTCCCTGATGAAGACGTGGACATGGATGCGGGCTACTCGATAGCCGAGGGTCAGGGCACTCTCAAAAGACGCAAGAAGGTAACTCGAAGTGGCTTCGTTGAGATCAAGTTAATTCTGCTGACGTAGATTATCACTTCCCCAGAATACCGGAACTTCCACACCTAATCCTCTTGTACAGCGTCCAAGCTACGGCCCCGGTATGGTGGGCGCCTGAGATCGACACCCTCTGTTTTCTAGGGCCGGCGCGTGAGCAAGCACTTCTGATTTTACCTCTACTTATATGTATGGGAGAAGGAAAACTCGAAATCAAGAAAAAAAACCAGAAAAAAATATAAAATCCGAAAAAAAGATCCTTGGACTTAGCGACATGCAAGCGATGTTTTGAACTTTGTACTACCACCAGCCTCACGATATATGTGCAGCTAGAGTCGATCTCGCAATGGACCCTTCACCGACTGCGACACTGCCCAAAAGCCGCGCATCTACCAAAATTTATATTTGCGAATGCTCAATCTACCGCCTCTCGCCATATACGCAGTGGAACAGCCAATACTATCCCCCTGACAGACACCAGCGGATATATTAATACCGACTCCGACACCCCGAACCACCACCTTACATACATATCCGCCTCTGTCAATTTGTTTCACCTCCGTTGCAAGGAGTTATACCAAGTGGAGCTCCTCTCATAACATCACCAACACACCTTTATACGACGACCACCGCAATCACGTTACCGTTTAAATCACGATGCATGGAAAAGGGCGACGCGGAAAGAAGAAAATGCCAACAAAAAAAAGGAAATCCGGCTTAGGCCGCGACGGGACAATACAGACCACGACGACATGAACGTCATCAGAGAGTTCTCGGCGAATACGAATGGAGTTATTGTGTCTCTTGTTTTTGATGTTATTTGTGTCGCTCCGTTTTCGGGGCGAATGTTGTTATCGTTAATCCTCATGGCACTTTTTGTGTTATTTGTTCTTTTTTTCTGGAATTCCATCTTCAGACTGTGGACTAACCAGCAGCGTCTCTTTTTTTTTCCCCAGAGAGGACTTCGTTTCACGTAGGTACCTAGTTAGCTTTCTATGTAGGGGACATCAAAAATAAATTGATGTTGAAAAAAAACAGATGACGCCCACTGTTCAGGTATACTAAACTGCAAGGTGAAAGTTCATGTCCAAACGTCGAACTCGTGTATGCGATGCCCATGGGAAAGAGTGAGTGGGTAGTAAGCATATGTACATATGATAAAGTACCACGTCGGCCATTCCCGCACGACTCGCCGCCCCATTGCCTTCATATGTACATATCACCAAAGTGCAGAAGAAAGTCAAGGTGTAAGTATCAAATTAAATTCCCTAATGCTTTAGGTTGCTTCATGCCAGATATCAAACTCATATGTCCAATGCTTTTGCAAAGATTGTCCGTCCG
>SRPP01000615.1:0-12517 GCA_018360055.1 Claviceps monticola
CTGCTGTTAGGGCTACAGCAGGTTATACAGCCAAATCATAACAGAAGTGGGCGGACGTGGTCCGTGCACCGTTGCCGAGAAATTTGTGTAAAGGAGAGAGTTGAGACATGACATTCAAACTTGGCAAATTTTCATCTAGGGTAGCCGACGCAGCCACGGACCCCCTTCGCAAAACTTGCCCCAAAGTAGCCAATCCGGCAGACTTCATTGGCCAAACCTCCAAGAGCGCAAACGCACTCGCATTTCTTTGCCACAAAGGGCTGCAGCGGCAGCCAACGCTCCAACCTCATCGCAATGGCATCCGCGAATCCCCTCCTCGCACAATTATATATCCCACGGCTATGCTGCTCTCGTAGCTGGGCTTGGCCCTTCGCAAGCACAGCTCTTCCTCACACAGGCTCATCATCCTCCGCGCGCTGGTCCTCCTCTGCCGCACGATGGAAGGAACGCCAGGCAAAAGATCCGTTCACGAAAGAAGCCAAGCGCATGGGCTTGAAGGCCAGAGCGGCTATTAAATTAATACAGGTGTGGCCCATGAGCGACTATGACCTGTTAAAAAGGAACCTATCTGACGATGGGTCTAGATGAATGCGAAGTTCAAGCTGTTTAGACCGGGACAAACGGTCGTTGACTTGGTACGCAAGCCAAATGCATTTCTGTGATATGATACTATCACCCCTGTGGTGGTAGTGAGATCTGAAACGACTCTGATATCTTGATTGACACTTTTTTGCGGTCTACGTAGGGGTATGCGCCGGGAAGCTGGTCACAAGTACTGTTCTACTCCCTTCACTTCCTACGCTTTTCCATTCTTTTCTTTTCTTAACCATCCTCGTCCTCCCCTACTCCTCATAAATCCGCGCTTTTTTTTTTCAAAACTGGGCAGAACTAAACCCCCAAAAATGGTATCGTTATGTTCAATCTATTTATTCATATCTCTCCCCTGCCCCCTTTTAGGTCGCGTATCAACAAACAAGGCCGCGGGGCCGAGTAATCGGCATAGACCTCCTTCCTTCAACACCTCCCACGGGCGTGGCCACCTTCCAGGGCGACTTTCTATCGCCGACGGTGCGTAAGCTTGTCAAGGAGTTCATTGTCAGGGCAAAGGTCCACGACAAGGAGCATCCGCAGAAAAACGAGGCGGCAGATGGATCACCTGTGTCAGAGGCGCCGGCGCTTGATCAGCGAAGTTATTTCGACCAGGAGAGGCATGCGAGTGAGGAGGTAGAGGGAGCGACTGATGATAATGCAGCGACGGCATCAGTAGATGTGAGTTTCCCCTCCCCCTTTTCCACTGTTTTCTTTTGGTCCATCTCGCGGAAAGCGGAAAGAAAAGGGGCACATGAGCCAGTCTGGGGGAATAGTTCACTGTCTGGTGTCCCCGGTGTTTGTTTTGTTGGAGTAGAGGAGTTGAAAGATTACTGATGATGGTATTAGGTCGTTTTGAGTGACATGTCAGCACCCTGGGGACGAGGCTACAGATACGGCTCGAAAACGTTAACCAACCCGTATAATAGGTTGATGAACACGAGTGGCTCGCGATTCCGCGATCACGCAGGGAGCATGGTCCGTTGTCTTCCTCTTTCTTCTTCCTCCGTCCTCTTTTTGTGGTCATGTGGCGACTATTTTCCATGGAAGCCCCCTTTTCGCTCTTTCCCACCGAAACCAGTTACCACTCTGCTGGAGCAAGTATATGAACTCCAAAACCTACCTGAAACTGACGCTCTTCTTTCACGTGTGCGCAGGATCTGTGCACGGCAGCTCTCCAATTCGCAAGCGAGACGTTAAAACCAGGCGGCCATTTCGTCTGCAAGTTCTACCAGGGCGCCGAGGATAAGAAATTGGAGGACCAGCTGAGGAAGATGTTTGCAAGGGTTTGTCGGGAGAAACCAGAGGCATCGAGGGCGGTAAGTCTGGCTGCTTTGCTTGTTTGTGCTCGAGTGGTGAACCTTCTCCCCCGCGGTCCGTCTCTTTTTTCATCATCTGACCCCCCTTGTTTGGTCGATGGTCGATGTCTGCCGCTGGGGTGGGGAGACTCATGATCATTTCTTCTCTGGGATGCATAACCACGGGAATTCAAGATTCTGACCATGGGATGTAGGAGAGCAATGAGGCGTACTTCGTTGCATTGCGCAGAAAACGCGGCGTGCAGCTGGAATTGGAGGAGGAGGAGTAATCCCTTGAGAAGATATCTTGTTGGGTGTTTAATGACGTGTACGATGTTTTGTATGATATATTGGCATCTACGGATGTCAGTCGTAAGTGAAAAAGGGTCAGCGTTGATCATCGTAACAATGATCATTTGGGAAATAATTAGATCCGCCAGGAGTCATTACTTTTGTTCAGGCCCCAGAGGCGGTCCCGGTCCCTATCAAGGCAAAGAACTTGTGGGCGACAAGACGTTGTATGTATGCACTAGCACTAGACTAGCAACGCGATTGAATATCAAAGAGAACTATCCCGAATAAGGTATTTTGTGTCGTTTTGCTACCATGTTGAAGCTGCGACTGTTTGGTGTGCAAGTGTCTGCGACGTGGCCATAATCAATGTTTCGAGGCAAAGACCAAATGGGGAGGAAGGAAACGTGCACTACTTTGTATCTTCAAAGACGAGGGACATCGCGTGCTGTAGGCGTCACTCGATATCATTCAGACAGCAAATCTAGCTTGACTCGCTGTAGAATGATTTCGATACTTTTCGTATTTTTTTTCTTCAACGCTTTGTCTTTTATTATCGTGCAACATAAAACAGATACTAATCATAACACTGGCATCCCTTCTTGCCCATTCAGTCTTTGAAGATGAACATACATCATGATACAGTCCAGACCAGCACATGCGCACGTCCATCCCACGCCCCAGCTCAAACTCAACCACCTTAAACCTTGAAGCCACGAGAGCGTCTGCGACCACGAGCGCGCTCGAACTTGCGGCCCTTGGAAACAACATGGGGTTTCTGTTGGGAGTATCGGTCAGCACATGATTTATCATTCCACAGTGGGTTGTGGAGAGGAGCCGAATCGAAGAGCCACGAACCTTGTGCTTGTGAGGGCCCATGCCGAAGTGCTTGACGGCTTCACGGGCGTTCTTGGGGCCACGCAGGAGCAGAGTGTTGCTGCCAGTGGGGGCGCGCAGCGCAAGCTGGTCCAAAGTGATGGCCTCACCACCGGCCTTGACAATGCGGGCGCGGGCAGTGGAGGTGAATCGCAGAGCAGCGACATTGACCTTGGGCACGGTCAACAGGCGGTTGTCGTCAGTGACGGTGCCGACAACGACGACGGTGCGCTTCTCCTCGCCGTCCTTGTTGATGTTGCCGACGATGCGGGACAGGGAGACGGGGGGGCGGTTGATCTTCGACATAAACAGGCGTCGGAGGATGACCTTGTTGAAGCTAGCATCCGTGCGGCCTAAAAAAACATGGTCAGAATTGAGCATAATCCAGAGCGAGGATACAAGACAAAGTGGCATTTATTGTCTCCTCGACCTGAGTGTTCAGTCGGCCACGGATGCAGACATTCGTTTCGAGCGAATTGTGACAACCGGACGCTGTAGGTTCCCCCCACCAAAGAGAAATTCCAAGTGTAGAATAAGACTTACGAGCAAGGAAGCGGTAAAGCTTGACCAGCAGCTTCAGGTAAACATTGTCGCTCTTGGGGCTCGAGCGGTGAGTGCCCCGAACGTGGTGTCTGTTAAGATCAATACCTGGAGGTAATTGAAAGATAGAGAAAGTCCATCGTCAGCCAGATATTCAAGCATGCTCAAAATTGAAAAGCCAGCCTCTCCAGCGGAAGTTCCGAATACAGCATCTTTCTTATATAACCTTGCCTTGCTCGTCCACGTCTTTCTCATCATCTTGTGACCTCGGAGAACGAGTGACTGTTCGTGAGACTGCCTCAATCAGGTGCGATGTCCCTCGTGGTTTGAACTACGAAAAAAAATCACCACCCATGAGTTGAGGAAGCCATGTCGGAGACACAGGCGAGAAGAGACGTGGACGAACAAAGATTCGGCATTGAAGCATCAAGATCCATGTGTTTTCAGGCCATCCCTGGGGCGCATTTTCGTCGCAAGAACAGGTCAAGCAACAGACGCGTGCGCCCTTCTTGGAATGGCTTGGGGCTGGGCCAAGCGACCTCTGCCCGTGACAAGCCTTTCAAACGTGAAGGGTGCGGCAAATGTTGCTGTATTCCCATCTCACTCGCATACAACGGCTGATAATCGAAGCGGTGGTTTCTCTTCACGTACCCATGGCGGCGGTGGTTGCTGTACTGTCAGTTAGTCGGCGGTGCAGATGCCAGATTCGCGGAGCTCTATTGATTTTTTTTTTTTCGTGATGCTACGGGATGGGTGGGGTCGTGCAGTCCAGGGCTTCGTGTTGAAACAGGGCTATGATTGGCTAGGTGGCTTAAGCACCCCCATGGCGGTAAGTGCTGGCAGTACGTACATAAGGCTATGTGCCTATGTACCTATGTACCTATGTACCTATGTACAGAGCAAAGTCATGCTGCAAAGCGCAAAAAAAGCCTCGGCCGTCCTAAGCTATGTACATATAAGTGGTGTAGGCCGCCACGAAGAGGCTTTCGTGTCGCTGAGAGTCCTTGTTGGGTACATACTCGAATGTAAATTCATGGTCAGGGAATTTAACATGGCGGAGGTGGTGCGGGCATGTCGATGCATCAAATCGGGACAAGGGACTTGTGCGCCAGAAGATAGGCATGGTGCCTACCTAGAGGTAGGTAGCCTAAGGTAGGTATGTACATGAACATACAGACTGATAAGACGTGAGCTCGTCACCCAAAAAACAGCGTCCAACCAATGCTGCATTGCCATCATCTTCTTACGACACACTAAGCTCACGTTTTTTGTAAGTGTCTGACTTAGCAAAAACCGCATGCTCATGTCTTGTACACTGCTCAAGGCGCGGGTCATCATTCATGCACAGCAAGTCTAGAGTAGGTTGCTTCATATTGCTTTTAATATTTTGGATGTTTTTGTGTTTTTTTGTATTGTTTTGTGATGTTTTTGTTCTTGTACTGATCGCAACGCTGGCAACCCTTTTTATCCACCATGACGACCGCTGAAGATTCACACCACCACATGATCTCGCTCATCCCACGATCCAAACTAAACAGTTTAGACCTTGAAGCCACGAGAGCGTCTGCGACCACGAGCGCGCTCGAACTTGCGGCCCTTGGAGACAACATGGGGTTTCTGTTAGGAGTATCGGTCAGCATATGGACATGTCGACCACAGATTGTTCTTCCGCGTTGCATCATGGGGAGAAACCCAATCTTAGGAACACGAACCTTGTGCTTGTGAGGGCCCATGCCAAAGTGCTTGACGGCTTCACGAGCGTTCTTGGGGCCACGCAGGAGCAGAGTGTTGCTACCAGTGGGGGCGCGCAGCGCAAGCTGGTCCAAAGTGATGGCCTCACCACCGGCCTTGACAATGCGGGCGCGGGCAGTGGAGGTGAATCGCAGAGCAGCGACATTGACCTTGGGCACGGTCAACAGGCGGTTGTCGTCGGTGACGGTACCGACAACGACGACGGTGCGCTTCTCCTCGCCGTCCTTGTTGATGTTGCCGACGATGCGGGAAAGGGAGACGGGGGGCCGGTTGATCTTCGACATAAACAGGCGTCGGAGGATGACCTTGTTGAAGCTGGCATCCGTGCGGCCTGAAAAACATGGTCAGAATTGAGCGTAATTCAGAGCGAGGATACGAGAAGGAGGCGAGGTGTATAAATCTTGTTCCCAAGGCCTTGTTCAATTTGTTCGGTCACGGACGCTCATTCCGGGTCAAGACCGAAATGCGACCGGTAGCGAACAAAGAGCGAAAGCTTTGACATCCTTCACACCGAAAAACATCGAAGTAAAATGGGACTTACGAGCAAGGAAGCGGTAAAGCTTAACCAGCAGCTTCAGGTACACATTGTCGCTCTTGGGGCTAGAGCGGTGCGTCCCCCGAACGTGGTGGCGGTTCAGATCAATACCTGAAACCCATTGAAAAATAGAGCAAAAGTTCCATCGTCAGCCAGATATTCAAGCATGCTCAAATTGAAAAGCCAGCCTCTCCAACGAAATTTTCCTCAGAATACAGCATCGTCCTTATGCAACCTTGCATTTCTCGCTCACGTCTCTCTCTCATCATTCCACAGCCTCCAAGAACGAGTTACCGTTCAGGGGGCTATCTCATTCCGGTGGAATTGCCCTTATATTTCAAAGAAGAATTGAACACCAATCGTGAGTTGAGGAGGTCATGTTGCAGACAGAGATAAGACGAGACGCGGGTGACGAAAGGCTCGGCGTTGAAGCATCAGGATCGATGTGTTTTCAGGGCTTCCTTGGGGCGCATTTTCGTCCGCAAGAATAGGTCAAGCAATAGACGCGTGGGAACCTTCTCGAAATGGCTTGGGGGACTGGGTCATGCGACCGTTGCCCGAGACGGGCCATTCAAGCGTGAAGGGTGCGGCGACGACGAATGTTGCTGTATTCCCATCTCACTCGCATACAAAGGCTGATAATCGAAGCGGTGTTTTCTATTCACATACCCATGGCGGCGGCGGTGGTCGCTGATCGGTCGGTTAGTTGGCGATGCAAATTGTAAGATACACGGAATTCTAGTGGCTTCTTTTCGCTATGAATGTAGTGCAGAGGAGTCCTCGGGTCATTACGGGGCTGTGATTGGCTGGCTGGCTGGGCCCTTAGGCGGTATGTGCTGGCAGTTAGGGTTTGTGGGTACAGCGCAAGATGGAGATTGTACTCCGTAGTGCATACCAGACTCGGAATAGCTTCACCAAGTACCTATAGGCTATGTATTTGTACCAGACAGCTTCTTTTAAAGAATGAGAACGTGTCTGTGAGATTTGAATGAAAGCACATGCTCAACATGTGCATAGCTCACTCACTCCGACCGTAGCATCAAAATTTGTCCCTCGCACTGTTGATCCAACAACCTGAGCATTTCCCCCGTCTGTTTCAGCTACCTGCGCATCAGCGCGCCGTGCCTGAGAGATTCGAATCTCCATGCCCTGCACATGCTTCCCACAAGAACTTCTCCCACACCCCGTCTATTAGATAAAAATGACCCTTGAATTGAACAATGATGAGCGCCAAAGACCGTGAGCACCACGATTTATGCAATCGTGCTACCTCGAATACCAAAAGCAGTCCCTTTCCCTTTTCATCTTGCAGCAATGCTCAAACCGCCCAAGAAAAAAAATGCCAAGTAGATGAAATTTGATGACGAATTGACGTCGCAAGACGCAAGAAAAGAAAGAAAGGAAAGAGAAGAAAAAATGAAGGTAAAGAGGCGCCCATCTCTCCAGCCCTATCCGAGCGGAAACTGCGCAAGTCTGGCTGGAACGAGCCATGTCGAATCAAAAGAACACCATGCCGATGCATCCCTGTCGTGTTTCGATGAATCCAAAACTTTTGTTTTGGAGTTTTGTTATCTCAGTTTGTTCATTCTGTTACAGAGCCGCTTGGCTCACTTCTGGTTTCAAGGCAACCAGGAAATCGCGAGTCATTTCAAAACTCAACCAGCTGGATGCCATACTGGGAGCGACCTTGAGGAGATTAGGAACGATACCCTTGTAAAGACCGCGAACGCCTTCTTGGCCAACGATTACGCGCACGGCGTCGAACACGCCTTTGTACTGGTACCCCATGCCAGACATGGTGTTGATTTGAAATCGTCTGCGAAGGACGTCACTGATAGAAAGTTAGCGCAACGTGGAGGGTGGACAGCGCAATCGGGAGTAAAAAACAAAAAAAGAGCACCACATACAAAGGATAGGTAAAAGTTTGGGCAACAGCACCGGATATGGCACCGGCAAGCAATTTCCGCCCAGCGCCGGGATTCTGCTCGCCTTCGTACGTGAGATACGTTCTGACTGACTCGTAGACCATGAAGTTCAGACCGACCTGAGAGCAGATGACGTTGTTAGTTTTGAAGTACTTTGCGGCATTGGCAGCGTTTGTAAGAGCATATGAGACGTACATATGGTGCGACGCCAGCAACAGTGGGAACGATACCGCGGTATAATGCAGCCATGCCACCTTCTGTCTTATACATCTGGATCAAGGTCGCCCACATTCCCGGCATCTTAGCAGGCCGTTCGCCCAGTTCTGAGAAACTGGCGGTCTGGATAGACAGTCTTGTCCGAACGATATCGAGAGGATATGTGAAAACCACGGAGGTAATCCCAGCGATACCACCGCAAACGAGCCGCGTCAGTGGCGGTAGGTCTGCCCCAGGATGTGATTCGAATATGTTCTATTTGTGCCAATTAGCACATATAAGAAATGGTGAAATAAAGCTCTTGCGACCATTCGTATCTTCTTCCAACTTCCGCTATGCTGGACAGGGCAAAGCCAGACAACATACCCTTTTATAGAAATTGTAACTGCTGAATTGTACAGCAGAGTAAGGCACAATCCGAATGCAGTTGGTTCCATTTCCCCGCATAAAACCCCTCCAACCCTCTTCTCGCCACATCTTAGCCAGAGCCTGGCCAACAGATAGTTTGTAGGCTTCACGACCGACACTCTGCACCTGCAGCAGAATCTTTAAGCGCTCCAGAGGCGAGACTACTGTTCTTGAAACAGCTCCGGCGACACCGCCACCGCAAAAGGCGGCCATGACAGGCTGAGAAACCCATTGGCGCAATTCAACGAATTGCGGTGGAGGTTGCGCAACGTTTGGCTGCGAAGGCCGCATCTGCACGTTTGTTGTGGTTGGTGACGTCGTTTCGAATTGGGGTCCCTTGATCGCAGACATTTCTCCTTCCGTCAAGTGACGCAATCGCTCATGAGCGTGGGAAAGCCAGAGATGCCGCCCTTGTCCCAAGAGACAGGTGCCTGGAGTGTTTGATCGATTCGCGAATCAAAGCTCCTAGTCGCGTGCCTTCCCCTAATCACTCAGCCTCGGATGTATGGCGCCGTCGAACTCGCTACCATCTGTCGATGCAGAAAGCGAAGAAACAGACACCCAGAAGGGGGCTTTTGAATCGAGTCAAATCGCTTTGCGATAAGAATGTCGCAAAATCGGTATCGCGGGACCGGGGCCGGCGCGGCTGACTTCGGCGAATGAGGAAACAGCCGTACGATGACTGATACAGAATCGCTGTCGAAAGGAAGTGCTATGAAGATATAGTGGATGCCGTCGACAGCATGCTCAGGAGAATCATACGTTCGGTGCGTGGCTATTCGGTCGGAGTGGAGAGTCGCAGGCTCGCAGCGTGCCAAAGATGAGGTGTGTTATGGAGTTTCCTTGTTCGGAAGAGGTCCCCGTTCCCAGTAGATAAGCAGTCTTGTACTCGCACAGATGCGCGAACCGGAGAAACAAATTCTTCCGATTGGCGACGTTCAGTCGGAACGAGTAAGAACACGAAGGAAGCTGGTGAGTGAATGTACGTATTTCCGTTGTTAGTTTGGAGAGGGAAAACTGGAAGTTGAGTGCCCCGGGATAGACGAAGGAGTTTTGGGCGGACTAATAATTACAGAGACGCAATCTCGACGAGAGGAGTCAGCCGGTCTCCAGTGTCTCCAGTTGGCCCAGCCCGCCTCTGGAGAAGCCCTGAAGGGGCTAGCGGCCGCCGAACACAGCGTCAGCGGGGGACTCCAATGTCCATGTACACATACATAGCTTGGCTGTAGCCTGTCAGCAGCCGTCACACCAACTAGCTTCCTAGCTTCCGGCGGCACCCACTTGAAACTTCCAGAGCCTACCGCAACATCAACTCCAATGCTTTCAGCCCCGTCAAACGTCGGATTGCTCCATCCAAAGAAATCAAATTATGATATCGCGCTGATGGAAAGGCGCCCCTGATGTGACCGAGTCATCCAGCCACTCAAACAACATCCCGAGGTCACACGAGTGCATCTCTTTACTGGCTCCCCAAGACATGGCACATGTATATGTATGTATGTACAACAGTCTTATCGGCAGGCCGGAGCTGTCTTGCCAGAGCCTGGATCCCTTGCTGAAGGTTGATCTGCAACTGGTACATTGCCTCCGTCGCTATCTGTCTCGAACGATCACTGCAGCTCAACGGTACATACACAATCACCTTTAACCGCCATCATTGTGCAACACATGCGAGCGTCAATCTTTTTATAACAAAAGCATTCCTACATTAAAGACCTGATCCGTGCACAGTTTGACCGCAAACGTACGTCTACATACCCTGATTGTGCTGTATCCCACAGCGGGGTCGGCGGCGAAGTCGTCTCGAGGGGCAAATTTGGCAGATTAGGCGGCACAGCAATGACGAGGTTCTACGTCGCGTCGCTGTGGGGTTTCCTGTTCGACCGGAAGGGCTGAAACTAGACAGTACAGAAATATGAGTGAAATGACATTATAAAAACAAGTGGAACATCGGTAGTTTGAGACAGCATAAAAGATCGTCGGATGAAGAAGGGGCATTTGGAGCTCGGAGTCTCCAAAACCTTCTGTTGTCGTGCTGTCGTCAGTCGATCACTCGGCGATATCAAGGTCTTCGTCGCGAGCGGCGGGAGGCGGGCTGTCATCGCCTAGTGGATATGGTTTAGTTTTACTGTTTTAAACAAATCTGCCGGATTGGTCTGGTCCTCACCTTTACGGTCGTCACCACTAGTACCGTTCTCGCGACGATCACGGTCGTCCCGATCTTCCTTCACGTCGCGATCACGTTCCCTTTCGCTTTGTTTGTTAGCTGTTTGTTGACATGGCTGTGTCGTTAATGACACCGAAGCTTACCGTGTCTCAGGGCTGTGAGAGCGATCACGATCTCTACGGCCATCGCGGTCGTAGTCACGATCGCGGTCCCGGCGGTCGTCTTTGCGGGGTGAGTAGTCGCGAGCGCTTCTTCGAGGAGATGGCGATCTGCCGCGTCGAGGAGAGCGACGGCCGCTGTCGCGACCACTCTCACGGGTACTCTCACGGGCAGCATCGCGACCACCCTCACGGCCACCCTCACGGCCACCCTCGCTACCACCACCGCGACGATCACGGTCCCGGCCGGACTCGAAACGCCAAGAAGCAGAAGGGGGAGTTCTTGCCCACTGACAAACAAGTCAGTTACGAACTTCATCAAGGCAGTAACAAGGGGGAAGGGTGGCGAACCTCAATCTTCAAGATGTCGTCACGGCCGAGGCGCTTGTTATGCATCTCGTAGTAAGCATCATCAGCATCTCGTCGATCCTCATACTCAACAAATGCGAAGCTGAAATTGAACAATGTTAGCTCATGAGTCTTCGTTGCCGTCGGAAAGGGACTTGAACCTACAGTCGGCTTGAAGAAGAACGAGGTGCCGGAATGTCGCAACGGACAAGGCGTCCATAGCTAGAGCGTGGCAGTGTCAGTATTTCAGGTCAATAGATGAAACGTACTCAGAGACGGCTCCCGCAGTCAGAAAAGAGATCAATCGGATTCGATCCTCGAGATCTGATGTCATAACAAGAATACACTTGCACGCGGCGCAAGTATAATGATCGACCAGAACGTAGAGCGCTTCCCGAGGCGAGCGAGCGAATCGACAATCGACGAAGCAAGAGGGCAAGAAAGGATTGGGGATGAAGATTCATCAAGCTTGTAAGGGAGCGGATGGGCGATGGCGGCGAGGAGGGAGGCACGACGACGACGACGGGGGGGTTTGATCTGAGGGTACCGAGCCTAGACTATGGGACAAGATGCCGATGATCTAGTCGCTCATCGGCGAGACGCGACGGGAGGGCGGTAGGGCGGAGAGGGCGAGGTACGGAAAAGCGGTGACGAAGGCGAGAAGCGCTACACGTGGTTGACATACCGTTCGAACTCGTATGCGAGATCGCGAGCGCGTGTGCCGTGGCTGAAGCCGGTAACGTAGAGCGTAGTTCCGCCACGAGACATGATGGCTGATGTTGTTGTTTGAAAAATGAAGCTGGAGAGAAATGGAGGAGGATGCGGGTATCTGACAGCAAAAAGACAGCGCTGAATACGCTGACCTGCAGGATGCGCTGATGGGGAGGGATAGGAGAAGAAGAATTGGCGATGATGCCGCTGCTGACAGGCTAGCTGTTCGTAACAATTAAGGTGTCGTTGGTGGAGTTGGTGAAGCCATTTGTCTGAAGTGGCTGGGGTCGTAAAGTTTTCTTGCTGACGTAATGTTAAAAATGGGCCATGAGATTGCGAAGGAAACTACCCTGTACAAGAATTGGCAACCCGGGGAAGCAAGAAGATCAGGTGAGGTGTCAAATCATCATCTGGTGTCTTTTTCTAAGACGAATTGTATAATTTTCCTTCCACACGGCGTCCAGTTCTTTTATAGGCTCAAAATCACGGATTTCTGGTGTATCTGCGCAGATCAGTACGGCGTGACGAGTATCATGCATTGACGTAGCGAGCAGCCACCAGATAATCGCAGGCTCCAATTCGTCGTGAGCTGGTGGCCCGAAACATCATGAGGATGTCATGGGGCACATTAGTAAGCTGATCAGCGGCTGACAGGGCGGGGGTGTCAGCCGGATAAAACATCACTTTTTCTGGAATAAGATCGG
>SRPP01000616.1:0-12489 GCA_018360055.1 Claviceps monticola
TGGCTTGTATTTAGAAGAACCCGGGATTAGCCCTGCACGCCCTATTATGCCCAAAACCGGGACGCAGGGGCGTAAAATACTCAACAACAACAACAACAACAACGTAACAACCCGAAATACCTAATCTATGTACTTAGTTGCTTAACTTGTGGAACGGGTCATCTTGCGGCGAAGAATGCAGCAAATCAGAGTCTAAGATCTATATTCGTATATGAGTCGGGGACCTTATATCACACGTTCGCCACCGCATGGCCAGTTCCAACTTCCAGGGGCTAGACTGCGCCTGCCACGACACAGATCTCTTGGCATTGTTGTTGGCCGAGGCGCAACCATCCGATGTGGACGGGTACAGCCGAACAAGGCTGATGGTACAGTAGGTATAATGCTGTCGATACATACTCCGTACTGTTGGGCGCAGTGCGTGAAATTAAGGAAGCCGATATTACGCGGGGCAGATGTTATTGCTCGTTGGACGAGGCTGTAATTAGTGCGTGCACTTGCAATTTGCTTCCCTCAGGGCCCTCAACACTGTTTCAAATTGATGCAATCTTTGACAGCACTACAGAGTACTGGCGGGCAATTCAATTCCATCCCCCTCTACGGAGTATCGCCCGCCAGTACGGCCTTCTTCCTGTTTTCCCCTCGACTTGCTCTGAGGATGCGTTGAACGCAGCTTTCGGATCCTTCTTCTTTGCATCGTACTGCTGTTGCATCCTTATGCGACATGCGAGATGAGAACAATTCACATGGGGAGACTGTGACGTAAGAAGGATTCAATCCCAAAGTAGGTGCAATGGCGCCGGAGACACCTTCGTAGATAGCGTGGCGAGGCCTACGAGTACATACAAAGTACATATACATAGTAAGATTGATGGCGCTTGCGCATCAACGGGGTCGCAATTTCGGCATCCAGACCCTCAGATCTGCAGGTATTCCTGGCGCGTTGTGCCTCGCTTCTACTAGTTATGTAACTAGTTACTCCGCAAGCAGGTACAGGTCTTCGAAGGCACTAGACGCTGTTTACAGTTTAAGCACAGGGCCCAGGGGGTTTCGTCAGTGTTCGAGGTGGATCTCCAAGGGCACGTGACGGATCTAATGTTTAGACTGCCTAGGTACCTGCATACCTCCTGGGGCACCATGGGCTGTTTCCAAAGTTTCCAAACGAGCATCCAGGGGCATTGGCAGGGCATCCGCATCTGCGCGATGCCGCTCTTTCCTATCAGGCTAAAAGACGTCAAGTTGTATTTGTCCGAGACGCAACCGTGTCTTGCTGTTCACAAACACCAGACGGACAGGAAATGTTCCTGCATTAATAACAGCAGCTTTACCCCGCTCGCTATCAGATCCTCGACCTGCATCAGGAAACCATAGGTCGAGAATTAACACGAACGACGAAAGCCGACGCCGTGCTCACACAATGCTTTCCTTCTTCACGGTCGTGCTGACCTTGGTCACTGCCGTGCTGGCAAAGAGCCGGATTTCTCCTCCCCAAGGGGCCCTGATCGTTGGACGCGGTTATCATACGACTATTCAAGGGGCCGTGGATGCTCTCAACTCAACTCAAACACACGCAGAGCAAATCATCTTTATCTATCCCGGAATCTACCACGAGCAGGTCACCATTGACTCTATCAAGAGCCCACTCACGATATACGGCTATAGCAACAACACGCACTCATACGCTGCCAACCAAGTCACCATTGTGGCTGGCCATAGCCAGAAAGACAGGCCGCACAATGAATCAACTGCGACTCTACGTGCCAAGACCGCCAACTTCAAACTTTACAATGTCAACGTTGTGAACAGCTTTGGCGAGGGGTCACAGGCTCTTGCTCTGTCGGCGTACCAAACTGTAAGTCCTTAGTCCTGACAACGCCGGAAGCCAAGCGCTTTCTCTTATTTTCATTGACAGGATGAGCAATCACTAATGTGTATCTATCTTGCACTACCTACAGAACCAAGGTTACTACGCTTGCTCGTTTAAGGGTTTCCAAGACACCGTTCTTGCGCAGAAAGGATCACAACTCTACACCAGTTGTTACATTGAAGGAGCCACGGACTTTATCTTCGGACAAGGGGCAAATGCGTGGTTTGAACGTTGCACAATCGGCGTGCTCTCGGCCTCAGTTGGATACATCACTGCCTCCGGCCGCAACTCCGAGGACTCACCAAGCTACTACGTATTCAATCGCGCGATAATCGGGGCCGCTATCGGCCAGAAGGTTCAGGCAGGCCTCTATTATCTTGGCCGGCCGTGGAGGTCACATGCTCGCGTCGCATTTCAGTACTCTTTCATGACCAACGTCATCAATAGCGCTGGATGGTCGGTTTGGAACTCGCCAAAGGATGATCGCATCGAACACGCGTCTTTCGGCGAACATGGCAACACAGGGCCAGGTGCGACCGGCAAGAGGGCGAGCTTCTCCAAGACGTTGGAGCACGAGTTGCATATGGGTGATATTCTGGGACAAAACTACACTTCCGAGTACTATTATGATTCGTCATACGTACGCCCATCAAACACAGCATAACTACTCCTAGACACGAAATACTAATTTCTGCACCTGACATCTGCCATGCCAGGCGGTTCAGGGGTAGGTGGGGTGAATTTGATAGGCGCCCCCGATTCCTCCGCCTCCTGGCACTTCTACCTAAAGAAACCCTGACGCATCTGGCCTGGGAAGATGATGGATGGGCAGGGGCGCACTTCTCGGCTAAATGCATATCTAGAATTAATTTAATCATACGGAGTACAGAGCAGCTGTCTCTTCATTCAAATCGATATATGTACATACTTACATACATTATAATGTCATGGATTCACCTTCGGAGTAACTCTCGTAATCGCCGCGCTCTTACTCTGTATTTGTACTCCATAGTCCATACTCCGTTTACTGCGTACAAAATTGAGACCTGCGACTGGTCGAAGTGGATAGGACGGGCCAAATGCCAACCGTCGCTCCTCCTGCCAGCATGCGCCGCGGCCGGCGGAAGGCTTGTAAAACACCTCGGTGTGCATGGCCACTGCAATGCCCTGCAGGCTACAGCATCTTGTCCAAACTCTGGGCCTGGGCAATTGCTGGATGATTAAAGGGGCCGTCTCACAGCTTACTGGACGTATCTGTCCGCGGCTTACTGGACGTATCTGTCCGCGGATGCAGCCTCGCATTGATTTGTGCCGCCGGTCCAACACGACTACGAGCACGATTGCCAGTTTTTTCCATTCGTTTCTAAACATCCAACATCCAACACCTTCCCAGCATGGCAACAGACTTCGATGCCCTCTCTCTGCCGCGCATTCTGTGCCTCCATGGTGGAGGCGTGAATGGCCGCGTTTTTCGTCTCCAGTGCCGGACCATCATCACACAACTCGCGACCACATTTCGACTCGTCTTCATGGACGCCCCATATGCCTCTGGTCCACATAAAGACATTGTCCCTGTCTTTGGAGAATTCGGCCCATTCTATTGCTGGCTACCGCACAACGATCAACAACAGCCCAAACTGACACCCGCGGCTGGTTCTCAGGACATCATGACTTCGTGTCTTACGGCCATGGAGAGAGATGATGGTTTCGGAGCATGGGTCGGTGTGCTTGGCTTTTCGCAGGGGGCCAAAATAGCCATCAGCCTGCTGTGGGCACAACGGCACGCAGAACTACTTTTGGGTCCGGGTCAAGCGAAAACGGACTTCAAATTTGGGGTCATCATGGCGGGCAGTGCACCAGCTGTCCACCTGGATCTGAGGCTGCCTCAGTCGAAACATGTAGCAGATGCGACCATGCTTGGAGCATCATTTGACAATTGGCCTGACGCACCGTACGGAGACCATGTAGTGGACGTTCCGACTTTGCACGTACACGGGTTGAAAGATCCTGGTATAGAGAGGCATAAAAGACTGCTGGCCCTGTATTGTATGCCGGGACAAACTCGTTTGGTGGAATGGGATGATGGGCACAGACTTCCCATCAGAACAGACGATGTGCAGCATGTAGTGGGTAACATATTAGACATGGCAAGAGAGACGGGAGTGCTCTGAACTTTAGATGGGAGAGACCAAATACCTGTACAAGGACTGGCTGGAACAGACACGGCTAATCGTCAATATCATCTGGCTCGTTTGCCCAATGCATGTCACAGATGTCTATGAAGCGTTGCGGGTTACAATGCTGCTTCATCACCATACGAAACGCACACTGGTATCTGGCAATTCTGGCGCTAGACAGTCAAGTTTAAGTCAAACGCTCCCCAGCCATTATATTCCTCCCTTTGCCTTTGTCAATCTACAATGTTCAACTATGCACAGTAAGTTTAGAGAATCACCATCGCCAATGCAATCTAGCAAACAAACATCCGCTAACTCCAAGGCTTTCATCATACAAGACACGTATTGTGAAGGTTTGTGCTGCTAATAAGAATGCTGCCACAGTCATGATGCTCATTATGGCGGAACAACCTAGCGGATCAGCCCCAGGGACCTCAATCTATCGCAGTGGGGTTTGGGATACGCATTTGCTTCCGCCATCTTTTCGACATCTTCATAAAACCAGCCGGTAGCGTCTTCCTGCATTCGTCGCTGGATTATGTTTTCATGCTCGCATCGATTTTGCAATAAATGGAGAAAGTTTGCCTCAGCGGCCCGGTCCAATTGCGAAAGCTTCGATGTGCTATATGATTGGATGTCCCTCGGATTGACAAAGTAATTGATGTTGTGTCTTGGTGTGGTCCGACCCTCGGTGTAAGGCGGCTGAGGTGCATCCCAGAACATTTTAGGAGTTGTCGAGCTTGTGGAGCTGCTAGTGAAAAGAGATGATAACATGGGTAGGATGAAGAATATCAATATCGGTAAAAGCGCTATTAGGTTCTGGAAGCCACCTTGTTGCTGTTCCTCCCCCTGTGCTTCTCGAGGTCGTCGTCTCGGTCTCGCGCCACCAAACTGGTGAACTCGAATGCCAGGTCCACCACCAAAGTTAAAGACGAATTGGGGGCCGGTATCAAAAGCTTATCGGTTTGTTAGTATATGATAGCAGAGCATGCTTTTGGGGGAGTCTGCAGGCTAACCTCCACCCCAACCTCCAGCGCCGCCGCCACCACCAAAGAATCTGGAAAACATCTCCTCTGGACTTAGCTCCTCGTCCCATCTGCCACCACTGCCCATGCCGCCCATGCCGCCAGATGCTTGCCGTGTGGCAAATCCAGAAAAGGGGTTCTGCGCCTGCGCGCTTGCAAATCGACTGTCAGGATCGATCCCGAACTTGTCGTATTTTCCACGCTTCTCTTTATCGCCCAAAATTCCAAAAGCTCGGCTGACCATCTTGAACGCCTCATCAGCATGTTCATAGCCATTTTTATCAGGATGGGTCAATAATGACTGTTTGCGATAAGCCTTCTTGATGTCGGATTCGGTGCAGGTCGTTTTGGTGCCTTCAAGGCCTAGAATGTCATAGAAAGCGGTAGCACTGCATCTACGAATGCGTAAAACAGCTTCTTTTTGATCGGACGTGTATGCGCGCCCCTGATTTCCTTGATTATGTTCGTGGTGCCGGGCTGAGCCTTGGCCGGTGCTGGCTCCCGAGGCTGTCGCGCCAGGCATCGAGGCGAGTCTCAGATTACGATGCAAGGTGGTTGGAACGAGTATTATCGTTGGGTCAAAAACATGCAGGTACTGATCGTCGTTTCTAGTTCAAATAGATAGTGGCGAGTGTCGAGTCATCGACGGATGTAAGCTGTTCAATGGTAGCTTGTTGGGATGAATAATTGCTTTGGTCTTTCTGCGTCCGAGAGAGCCTTGAGGGTGAGATTGACAGTAAATCTATGCTTCACGGGATGGATATAAGAATACTGACTGCAGAATCAGTGCAATGTAAAGAGCGATTGCTCGTGCAGCAGTCTGTCAAAGAAGTACGAAGGGTGTACACGGACGGTTATTGAAAGCCGTTGAATCTGTCCACTTTGCCAGTCTGCCACAGTTCCTGTAGGCTGTAGCCTGTGGAACTTACATACGTACTTTCTCCATGCGAAGGCCGACTCCACGTGACGAGGCATGGGCTACCCTGCAAGGCAATTTCGTGAAAGTCGTCAAAGGCAATGATGCATGCTCAGGGAACTCTTCACCATACTTCACCATACGATACGACTCTTGTTATGCACCAGAGTATAGTGTTTTGATTGATTATATCTCACAGTTCCATGTCGTCTCTGCTTAGCAAGACGGTAAGTCGTACAAAGGTAATACGTCAGCAGGGAAGTCTTGAGTGCCTCCTAAAGCGCCAAATTAAACGCAGTTTTCAAGGCTATGCTACGATCCTGATCATGGAACACAGAATACTTATCTATTTTCAAGATTAAAGAGTTATAGGCTTTGACCATGGAGTGTTCGTCTGTCAGAGAGCGAACTATTATACGCAAGATCAGGGAAGTTTCAGCAAGGATACACCACGTGATTGAGCACGTGACTAACGACAGAGCGTTCACGCGCTTGATGGGGCAATTTGTGTGTATGGACTTCAGCCTTCCTGAGTCTTGGCGCAATGTTGGTGACAAGAACACCGCAGAGCTAAAAAAAAAATGCAAGCTACAAGAGCACTACTTAAGCGCTCGGTTTGGAAAGGTAAGCAATTCGTAGCTGCATTTCTCAATCCGCAGTTTCTAACCGAGTTGTCGCTTTAGGACCCCATATTGTTCCGTACGAACCTACTTGAAATCGAACGCGATCGTAGCATGTACTGATTCAATGCGCAGTTTGCCAATCGTCTTCCCTAAAAAGGCAGGCGACAGAGTCCCTCCAGTACGAACGCAGGCTCGATCGGCCACCATATTACCGAATTTTGTGGGACTGATTTTCGAGGTTCACAATGGCAAAGATTATCACCAAATAACCATAACGGAGGACATGGTTGGCCATAAGCTTGGAGAGTTCTCACCGTAGGTCTTGTCATTTCATACTACAGTTGCTGGAGGCAGAACGCAATACTGAAACGCACAGGACTCGTAAGCCGAATATTGGGAATTTTGGGGACAAGAAGTAGGTGCAGTGAAGGACCGATCAATTTTCAGTCAAGATACACCAGTAATGTGATACATGATAACAATCGAGCTCACTACACTCTTGGCTGTTTCTCCCACACTGTAACCACACGAGTAGGAACGTGAATGCATGACAACATTTATCCAGAACGCCCCAAACGCCGATACCTGAAAACAAAAGTCAACCCCTTTCAAGTCATGTCAGAACCTGACGTGTCCGATCCGAAGCAACGTCTATCGATAAAACTCGCTCCGCTTCACATTAACGCCGTACTCGCCAACCGCCATGCCCAGGTCTTCCATCGTGAGCACTGTTCGATTCTGGCTTCCACCCTGACCACCACCGCCATATCCAGGACGTTGAATTCCCAATGGCGCACCCTTGTTTTGATCCTTGGCGCCGGGTTGACCGGCTTGCTGTCCTGGAATGGGGAAGCCAGCTGCTGCACCTAGCGTGCCCATAGGGTTATTTGTATTGCTAGACGCGCGTATTCGACTATACTGGTACGAATCTGCAGCAATGTCTGCGATGAACTTTTGTGTGGCGAGAGCAAGCAGGCGGGCCAGACGGGGATCAGTCTGTGGTGGTGGTGGCAGACCAGCTTTGGTCATGTAGTAGTTCGTGACGGCATCGGGTATCTGTAAGTGAATTAGCACGCAGTCTAAACGTGCACATGTGCTGAATCTCGAGTCCTCACAATTGGAGCATAATCGTCAATTTTGTTCAGAAGCTCTCGTAAAGATGTGTCCTTGCGGGCTGGCAGTTTGGGATCTTGAGGGGGCGCAATCTCAGGTGGTGGATTTGGTCCCTCTTGTACCTCCGAGCCTGCTACGTGCCCAGTCCCATCACCGTTTCCATTCTGAGCGACGTGGTGCAAGTCGGCCGTTAGAGGAGCGTCGCTGGTCATTTCGAGCAGCAGGGTCGAAGGTGGATGTGGATGTCGCTGCTTCATCGAAGCCAGCGATACACCGCTGACGACGGCACGATGTCCACGTAGTCACGTGATTTGAGCTGAAAGAGACCCAACTTATCCAAAGTGAACTCCGTAGTTAGTTACCCCATTGCCAATTGTAGCGCCAGACGCCTTGAGTCATAATCTCGATGACGAAAAACCGTGCTGAGAAATGCCAGTTAATTGACGTTCAAGGGTGGAACGTTACATAGATTTCCACCCCACGAGCTCAACGTGGGTGACAATCTGATAACATCTGTTAAATTATCACGCGTCGTATTGCACGGCTTGCGACCCAACGAAATGAGCCCCTGTTTCAACTTCCGCCTTTTCCTTAGTATGTACATAGGCAAAGACCGAGGTGAAAGGAGACTCTGTAGGTTTATACTGACATCACCTTTTTTCGAACATTTCAACCGTTGCTAAACCCTGCCCGTTGTCCCCGCGCCGGTGCCTCGTTTCCCGTCTGACTTCTTTAAATACCAAAGTCCATCAGCCAACAAAATAATTTGCCCATTAACGCCACCATTAGAGGTATTTCATTTATGCACGTTCAATCCATCCGTTTCCCGCGTGACCTTCTGTGGAGCCTGCCCTGCTCGGCCATGTCGTTAGCCGTCATGTTTCCATCAATCGACTCTTTGAGAGCCTCCGATTGGCAGCAAACCAAGAAAAAGCTCGTGATCCAAATGAGGGCAATCGTTGAACGAGCCGTAAAATCTTAAATAAGCATCCATACTAGCCCATGACCTTAAACGGGAAGCTTGAACTTTTTACCCTTGAGGACCTTGGTGTAGTAGATATAGAAGAAATCGCTGTAGAGAACAGTCTGGATAATCCCAGCAACAATGGATATCCAATCAAACTTGTACTTGGTGTCCATAAAGTATCGATAGATCCAGTTGGGAATATACAGAGCTCGGTAGCTGCCAAGAGCGAAAAGGTAATGTGTAGTAATAGTTTCGGCCTCACCGGTTCTCTGAAGCATAAAAAGCTGTGGCAGGATGGCTACCGACTCTAACCAGATGGAAAAGGCCCAGAGAATCTCGGAGAAGGTGTACTTATAGGGAACGAGGATGGCGAGGACGGCTGCACCACCAAGAAGGTAATGCACGCGGAAGGTGTCGACGTTGGGGTCGTTCGTAGGCTTGTATGCATTGGTCATCAGGTATATGATGTAGCCCTGAGAGCCAATGAATGTAATTTTGAAGAATAAGTTATACCAGCTGTCCGTCGAGAATATGTCTGCATGCTCGTTGTTAGGGTTATTACTGAGACAAGGTGTTGATGGGACGTTTGTTGAGGTATCGAAGACCTACCAAGGTAGCGAGTCACGTAGACAAACAAATACAGAGCCTGCGATTTGAATGAAATACCGGAGCAGCTCTATTGGATGTCAGTAAAGGGATGCTCATGGACCTTCGGCGTCTCTAGTCACCATGAGGGGTACTCGTCCCGTACATTGAGCTGAACCATCTTGTGCAAGAGAATAAAAATACTCGCCAAATGCGAGAAGTCCGCTGAAAAGACCGTCAGTGAAAACTAAAGACGCTTCGCATTGAATTGCGATATTTCACGATTGGATTGAGATTGGGAGACAACCAACCGGCGACGCGAAATATGTTGAGAACCATTGTATTGCGTGCCGGATTGCGACCGGACTAAGGTTTGGGTTTCTTGCAGACGATTGAAAGTACGAGATCAAGTAAGCAAGCTTGCTTTGATGTCGCTGCCCGTATTTCTGCTCTCAATTGCGAAAAGATTTGGAGATCCGGGAATTTAGTCGAAGACGGAATGTAGAAGTACACAAGGGAGCTTGGCAGCTGACAATTGCCGGGCGCAGGAAAAGGACACGACGCGGAAAGTATGCAGCGACTTCTTTCTACAGCAATTTCCAGTACATGTAAGTACCGTTAGTACACATACACAGAGATGGGCTACTCAAAGTATACAGAGCAGTTATGTAGAACTTTCCTGCCGAAGTATAGCCCACGTCGGACCCACTCTTCCAACTGTGATTGTCAGGGAACGGAGGTGCGAAGTCGCGACGCGGGATGTGGCGGGCCGCGGCATTACAAATGCATTTACGCACCGTACAAATGTCATCAGTGATCACTGATCAGGGACGATTTTAATTACTTCAAAACCATTTGATGGTGCTCTACCGAACCTCACTCATTTTTCAGAAACCAGCATTCTTTCAGGAAGTAATCAGCTCAACACGATTTCCATGACGTCGCATTTATTGTCACACTGATGGAATTCATCGATACACGCAACATTGCCGCAACTACTCTTCGAATACCTGCGGACCTGGCTGCTACTACACTCAGTCACCATGACTGATTTGCATGGATGCTCTGACCGTTCTGTGCCGGGCTTGATTACCATCAATGTATTCCATCGCAAGCAGAACCATGCCTTTGAATTTCCAGATGACGCCACAGTGCCGGATCTGTTCAATGAGATTGCAATAACGCTTGGCATTCCCCTATCCAACCAAAAGATCATTGTGTCCAAAGGCTCTCTTCTAAAAGCACCGTTCCATGAACCGTATATTCTCCTAAGCGCTCTGCAGCACAAGACCATGACACTCATGGGCTCAGGAGTCACGGAGGTACAAGCCGTGCAAACCATGGTGAATAAAGTCACCGAACGGAACGCAGCCCGTTTAACTCAGTATTTAAGAGCCAAGGAAACGAAAAAATCAAGAATTAGGACACTCACCCATGACGAGTACACCTTCCTTCAAATTCGTCCTCTGAGCGGTCTGCCTCATCCCGAGAGAAGTCGGCTCCTCTTGGTGCGGTTGAAGGAGGACCCCGGGATTAGAGCAGCCATGAAGAAGCACAAATTTACAGTATCTCTACTCACCGAAATGGAGCCTTTATCACACACACAAGCCACTCATGAAGGCACGTCAAGAATTCTTGGACTCAACCGAAACCAGGGCGAGGTGATCGAGCTTCGTCTTCGAACAGATGCCTATGATGGATACCGTGACTACAAAACTATTCGTAGAACACTGTGTCATGAACTGGCACACAATGTTCACGGCCCGCATGACCGACAATTTTGGGATCTTTGCCATCAAATTGAACGAGAAGTTGACGGCGCTGACTGGAAGTCTGGCGGGCACACAACGGGCGAGGCATCCCGATACGACATTATGGGTCACACCAGCATCGAAGACGATAGCCATGAGGATGAAGGGGGATGGAATGGTGGCGAATTCGTGCTTGGTGGTGGAGGAAATGAAGCCTCAGCTTTGAGCAGAAGAGAGATCCTTGCCCAAGCAGCCATGATGCGACAAAGAAAGCAAGACGAAGCGGAGGAGACGCCTTGAGGCGCAGCGGAAAAAAGTTGGAGTCTGGAGACAATGCCACCCACCATAATAATCGAGTTTCCTGTGTCACCGTTGACCAAGTTTGAACTTGGGGCCATCAAATATCCACATGCTCAGGTAAAAAATGGCGTGAAATCGACGGCATGCTGGAGGACATGTCGGGGATTATATCTGGACGACATTTGAGACTTCTCTGGCTGATTGAAGGAGGACTGGTGTGGGCACCGGGAGGTGTGTGATGGGCCATGGCTTTCCGTGGTCGGACTATACTTGGATATCAAGGCGTATCTCTTTTTTGGATCAAGTGGGTGAAGTCAGCGGTCTTCCACATTCCCTTCACAGAAGTTGCAAGAGTCTCGACCGGAAAGGTGCTTGTCATTCTGGATGGCAACCCTGACTTAGCGAAATACGCAGTAGTGGAAACAATGACCGCAAGAGTCTGGAGAAAAGACGCAATATTCTCGTGGAACCGGTCGGCTATTTATTTTCAGCCGACGTGGAAAGCATGGGAAAATCTATGAATAGTCACGGAGGCAATGTCAGGATTTGAGGCTCGACGAAGGGACGCACGGATAAAGACCGGAACGTTGGACAAAGTTACAAACACTCGAAGGGGGCTGATGAGGAGGTCAGTCATGGGGGCGTATCTAGCCGTCTCTGCAGAACAGGGACTCATGGGTCGGAGCCATTACCTAGGCACCTAACCGCCACTTCTTTTTCGCTCGGCTTTCTTCATCATGTCATGACACGGTGGTGTAGGTGGTACCTAGGCATGTACGTGGTACCTTGTGGGCAGTGCTACGTGGTACTTGTAACATATGTACGTACCTGGCCGATGGCAGGATAGCTTATGTCGATTTGGAAGGTCTTCTTCTTTCCTCCTTCTTCATCTGGATACTCCGTATCTACAGAGTATCAATACCTATCACTACCTACCTTATTGACGTCATTCTGCAGTCGCACCGACGCCAGTTCGGAACACTCTTCATTTTATCAACGACAATATGTAACCACACCACGCTTGTTCCCTTCGTTCTTCGTTGCTTCTATTTTTGGTTTACTTAGGGTGCGTTTATCGGGCACCAGCTCTGGCGTAAATGGCACCAAAAATGTGGCTGGGCTCCGGTGGTCACCGACATCGCCCGGTCCACCCAAATTGGCGGTG
>SRPP01000617.1:0-12466 GCA_018360055.1 Claviceps monticola
ATTCGATTTAAATGCATGCTCCAGCGTCGTCGACGCCAACGACATCGGGGTGTAGTGGTGGTGTTGTGTGCGGCATTTTCGAGTTTTTCGGTCGGTGGTGGGCCACTGTTAGGGTTACAGTAGGCTTTACAGCCAAATCATAGCAAAAGCGGGCGGATTTGGTCCGTGCGCTCTTGTCGAGAAAATTGTGTAGAGAGGAGAGTTGAGACGAAAGGGAAAAGGAATACATAGAAGGAGTGATAAAAGTGGAGATGGACCAGACAGGATTGTTCGCGAGGAAATGCATGGGACGGACAAAAGTGCGTGACTTGTGGTGTCTATGGCGAGCTTGTCAATTGAGTGAAGTGTCAAACTGACAGGAAACGAGTCCCTTTCCAGACTTTTTCAGGAGTTTGCAGAAGATTGATTTATGACATGGTTCGCACAGAGGCGCACATGGACATGTAGATGAGATGAAGGTCCCGTAGTTTCGCGCCCCCGGGCCCGGGAGTGATAAAGGCTGAGATAAGACCGGAGATAAGACCGGAGATAAGACAGGAAATAGAAAAGAAAACTCTTTGACTGCGGGAATTACACGGCTTTCCAGCACAAGCCGAGTGATCACGATGAAGGTAGATATTCGCTGAACATGTCGACTTCAATCTTCTGGCTGTCCATTGGCTGCAGCGCCACATTTTCATCACGCGCAGAGCAGAATGATCAATTCATCATCATTGGTCCATTTCACTGACGAATGTTTTAAGAATGGCCTGAGCGTCTTGACGTTCCGCCTCAAACAAACCTTCGAGACCAAGCACATCGACCATTATTTCAAGTTTCCTCGAAAGAGACAGTAGCTGAATTGGTATTGGAGGGGGCTCAGCTTGAGGAAGCTGCTGGCCCGGAGGTCTCACAGTATGTGATCTAGTTGACGCAGATGATGGAAACCTGCATAAAGAATCAGTCTATGTATGTATCCGCAATACGATACCGCGTTACCGCCAAACGCTTACCTTGACTTATTAGAAAGAATTTCTCCTGATGGAAATGTGCTGTAGCCATCCTTTGCTGACGGTGAACGCCTTGCAGGGAGATGCCTCTCGGGACACAACTCGGACGTCCCGGGATTAGGTCTGCCCAGATAGAGCGCCAGAAGCTCGGTGTAGTACGCTATACTGCATTCTCAGCCGTGAAATCATCACCATAGTTGCGAATAGCTTAATTACATACCTCGGGCCTCCTCCATTTCGGCGGCTGTGAGGCCACCCAATCGGCGACACGCAAAAGAAGCTATATCCGCTTTTGGGCGAAGATGAGAACAAGAACTTACTACTCCGAATTCTCAATGAAAATACGTAACACAGCGTATAAGCGTCGCGCGGGCGCTCCCGGCTGTAGCTGAGATTGAGGCTCACTGAACCTACATTGCACATTCGGCACAGTACGCCGTGGAACCAATAATAAGATCGTACGCATGAGCTACATAACTAGAGAACATCGATCCTGCATGTCAAGACAGACGCAGGACCATCATACTTGAGTACGGCTCAACACACGCACTCACACAGGAAAGAATAAGAAAAAAGAACAAGACTTATTTGACTCCTATACTGGTCCATATGATACGGGCTCTACATCTTCCCAGACGATAAACGTCTGACTCCAGACGAGAAGTAGATGGGCTCTACCCTTGCCTCAGCCTACCCCCATCTGCCTCACCCCATCCGCTGCTTTCCGTAAGAGACGATTCCCAACTCCGAGACGCCAAATGCCATGCAAGTGACCGTAATGGCCTGCATCAACATACCCCCAGGCTTTTCTGTTTCCGCCGTAAGGTGTGCCGCCCCTTCTCTTTCTGTCCCTTTCGTCGCGAAGACAGCAGATGACGACTTGGTCGTGTGTTGAGGGCCAAGAACTTGGAGACGTGGTAGAGAGGTGACGGGCATTTTTTTAAGCGGCCGTGGATTTTCCATAACTTGTTTTGGTGGAGGCCATTCTTGTATTTCAAGGTGTGAACAAAATCTGACTTCCTGGTATTGTGACAGGTTCACTTTTGAATGCCCCTATGGAGGTTGGTCTAGTTGTATGTGCGGGACAGGTTGCGAATATACCAGTCGACAAGCTTGCGTCCAACCTTGGCCTCGGAAATGTGAATCAGATCCTGTTGAAAAGAGAAAAAGTCAGTACCTGTTGCTTGAAAGGCTTAAGATAATATGAGAAATCACGCGTCTCGACTTACTCCTTGCAAAGCATAGTCAAGGTCGCTAACATTGACCAGGTCACCGTCGAGAAGACCCTGGTCCTGGAATCGCAGCTGCTTGGTGCGCTGCTTGGTCACCAGGAGCCACGAGCGTAGCTCATCAGGCTTAACCTCGAGGAAGCCGGCAAGCTTGTGCAGGTCCATGGTCGTGTACAGTCTCAAGTAAGACTTGATGGTGGGGCTCCACATGTTGGTCTTGACTTCATCCATGAAGACGGAGAGATGGTGCTCAACGGGGTCGATGTTACTCTCGGGGTTGTCAAAGTCCGGGGGCGTGGGGGTAATGAACTTGGGGCAAGCAGTGCGGAAGAGCTCCTCAAAGATGGGCAGCGACTCGGGTCCGCCACGCTGCAGCTTGAGCAGCTGGTCGCCGTACTTCTCGCGCAGGGCGCTGTGGATCGTGTCATCCAGTCGCGTGGGCTGGAAAGCCACGCATATGGCAATCAGGGCGTACATCTGCTCGTTCTTCTTTGTGATGGAGTCGTACTGTGCATTCTTCTGGAAGTTCTTGGTCCTCGACACGTAGATCAGGATGTGGCTGAACATGCGGATGGCATCCGCGTAGCGGTGCATCATCATGTACGAGAATCCCACATAGTAGTATGTGGTGAAGTGGGCGGCCATGACACGCGCAAACATGGCCTTCTTATTGAGCTCAATGTCGTCGAGCGTCTTGAGCGCCAGGCTGAAATCGCCCAGCAAGCAGTGCACGCGGAGCAGGCCAATGATGGAAAAGTAACCCAGCATCTTATACAGGTTCTTTGAGCCATACTCGCCTGCGACGGCCGCGGGATCCTCGTTTCTCTTCATCGCAGCAAGCTGCTCAGTGATCTGAGATCGCTGGATCAGCGAGTACAAAACGTTGAGGACACTGTACGAGCCCCACGTGTTGGGGTTTTCCCGCAAAATTTGAATCTCTTCTTCGTTGTTCGCTTGGCGAGCAATTCGCAGTCGATATGACGAGAACGTATTGAATTGGTAGATGAATTCATCAATGACATCCCAAGCCCAGTAGTACTAAAAGAATCATTATGAATTAGCTTTTCGTAACTTCATTTCTCCACATGTCTTCCGCTTCCCGAGACTCGAGCATTGATATCTCGCTCTCATGCCACCCTGCTCCTCCACGACCTGCTGGGGATGACAAAAACAAACCGAAGGGGGCTCCAAATCCACAGGTCCATCTGAGTTCAAGATGAAGTGGAACAAGCTGCAGTAAGAATCGTAGCTCTGGAACTTCACTTCCAGAGGTGCTGAGAAATCCAGCGGTTGGGCAGCTTGGACGAGGCGGGCCTGGATATCGTCGGTTTGTTGCGCCATAGTCAAAGACATCGTCTGGCTGAGCTCGTCGCCGTCCTCATACTGAACTTGCTCCTTGTAGTCGGCCACCAGGGCTTCCTCCTCGACATCGCTGTCATCATCGATCGCTCGGGCCGGAGCCACGCCGTTCTGGTACGTCGACATTTTCAAGTGTTTTTCTTCCGCTTCCGTCGTTCGTCTCGTCCGGAAAGTCCAAATCGAAGGCGCGGGATACAGAGGCAGCGGCAGGGGTTGATTTTGCGCTCAATCCGAGGGGCTGGCGATGGCGGTCTCGGAATTTTCGTGCCGTTAGGGCTTGTGGTGTAGATATGCATCTATCGTGAATAAGATGCGGGCTGTATGCATATCGCTTGCACTTATCGAGCAATTTCAATTCCATGGTGGGGTAGGAGCGGGGGCAACGTGGAGTGAAGCCTGAGGTACGACGGGAAAGCGGGAAAGGTAACACAAAGCGACAGACGATGGGAGCTTCTCTTCCAAGACTCCAAGTATCTTCTCCACAGCCTGACTCTTCTGATAGAACCCAAGAGCCACGTCATATTTTGACTCATTTCCAGTCATCGAGCATCGCATCCTTACCTTTTCTAAGTTGTTGATTTGCATGGCCCATGGTCCAGCAGAACGACCCAGTGCGTCACAGACTGTGCATGTGGAGCAAGCGTGAATTGAAGGAGTCATACCATGATCCAATCAGGCTGCGCCTGTGAGCACAGTGACGAAGTGAAAATTGGGAGCTCTGTTAACCAAATCGCGAAGAGCTTCATAAAGGAGCTGTGGTACAATACAAATACCCATGCAATTGAACGCATCTAGTTGAGCGGTAGTAGTCTGAATCGGCTCCTTGATCGAGTAATTCCAACAAGCCGACTCGATTCGAGTCTGGGACAAAGAGGACATCTGAGCAACGCTCAGTGTGTCAGGACGTTTCTGCTAGATACTTCTTCAACACCCGTCAATCCCATCATGCCGGTGGTAACGCCAGACAAGCTGGCAAGCCTGCAAAGGCAATCCGAAGACATAAGAAACGTATGCCTCGTCCTCTCGTCCGTCTCCTTTTTGAACTCAGCGGGCTGATGAGCTGATGGTGATACAGATATGTATTCTCGCACACGTCGACCATGGAAAAACATCGCTGACAGACGCCCTCCTCGCCACAAATGGAATCATCTCGCCTAAACTCGCCGGCAAGATCCGCTATCTTGACTCCCGTCCTGATGAGCAGCTGAGAGGCATCACCATGGAATCATCCGCCATCTCGTTATTCTTCTCCATGATGAGACGGTCTGCGCCAGAGGCTGCCCCGCAACCAAAAGAGTACCTCATCAACTTAATTGACTCACCAGGGCACATTGACTTCAGCAGCGAGGTGTCTACGGCGTCTAGGCTCTGCGACGGAGCAGTCGTGCTGGTCGACGCCGTAGAAGGCGTCTGCAGCCAAACGGTCACAGTTCTGCGACAAGCCTGGATGGAGAAGCTCAAGCCTCTTCTTGTCATCAACAAGATGGACCGGTTGATCATGGAGCTAAAGATGACGCCTGGTGAGGCCTATGTGCACTTGAGCAAATTGCTCGAGCAGGTGAACGCCGTGCTGGGCAGTTTCTTTCAAGGCGAGCGAATGGAAGAGGATCTTAATTGGCGGGAGAAGATGGAGGAGCGTGTCAATGCCGCGGCAGCAGCAGCTGCGAAAGCCTCCGCAGAAGAAGACGACTCTTCGTCATCACAGACCGGCGAGATCAACTTGCAATTTGAGGAGCGAGACGACGAGGACATCTACTTTGCACCCGAAAAGAACAATGTCATTTTCAGCAGTGCTATTGACGGATGGGCATTCACACGTCGCCAATTCGCCAGTTTATACGAAAAGAAACTGGGAATCAAGCGTGGACTGATAGAGAAAGTGTTATGGGGAAACTTCTACCTGGATCCAAAGACGAAAACGGTTATTGGCCCAAAACATCTCAGAGGTCGAAACCTCAAGCCTATGTTTGTGCAGCTCGTTTTGGAGCCCGTCTGGACAGTATACCATGCAACGTGTGGCGGTGACCACGGTAAAGGCGATGCAGCCATGCTGGAAAAAGTTACCAAGTCCCTGAACCTCTCGATACCGCCTCACGTACTCCGCGCGCGCGACCCACGGTTGCTTCTGACAACAGTCTTTGCCTCTTGGCTGCCGCTCTCAACAGCTCTGTTGGTTTCCGTCATCGAGTCTCTCCCTTCACCACCTGCCGCGCAAGCTGAGAGAGGTCCCGATCTCATCGCGCAATCTCCCGGACACGAGGCCGTGGACAAGGAGGTCAAAGATGCCATGGTCTCGTTCAAGCATGGCCCATCAGACCCCGTAGTCGCCTATGTCAGCAAAATGGTGTCGGTTCCGGAGAGCGAATTGCCCGAAAATAGGAGAAAACCCGGCAGTCAAATGACTGGCGAAGAGGCACGGGAGCTTGCGCGGAGAAAGCGAGCCGAGGCCCTCAGAGCGGCGGCTGCGCAAGACGCAAGCGAAGGCACCGTGGATGGCGGCATCACAGAGGCTTTGGGTAATACTCACATTGATAACGCCAACGACGAGGAAACCCAACAGGCCGAGCCGGAACACTTGATCGGATTCGCACGCATCTACTCTGGGACGCTCTCGGTCGGCGACAGTCTCTACGTCGTTCCACCGAAGTGGTCGCCGGCTGATCCCACGGCAGGCCCGCAGCCACAAGCCGTGACCGTCTCGGCTCTTTACATGCTCATGGGACGAAATCTAGAGTCCCTGGACTCAGTTCCCGCCGGTGTGGTGTTTGGCATCGGAGGTCTTGAAGGCAAGATTCTCAAGTCCGGGACGCTCTGCAGCAAGCTTGACGGTGCCATCAACTTGGCAGGCGTCAGCATGGTTGGGAAGCCCATTGTACGAGTCGCCTTGGAGCCGGTCAACCCTGGGGATCTCGACAAGATGATACACGGCCTTGAGTTGCTAGTTCAGAGCGACCCGTGCGCGGAATACGAACAATTTGGTAGTGGGGAGCACGTGCTCCTCACAGCAGGGGAGTTGCATCTAGAGCGATGTCTCACGGACCTCAAGGAGAGGTTCGCAAAATGCGATATCCAGGCCGGTGCACCCATCGTCCCATACAGGGAAACCATTGTCCGAGCTGACGAGATGCGTCCTCCTGTGAACAAGGAGCTCGGCCGGGGAGCGGTCGTGGCAAGCACAAGTTCGAAACAGGTCACCATGACGCTGCGCATCCGTCCGTTAGCCTCTGACGCGACGGAGTTCCTGCTCAAGAACGTCGACTCCATCAAGCATCTCTACACGGAAACCAGGCGCACCGGGTTCTCAGACGGACAAGAACAGGAAGCAGACAATGAAGCTGACGCCATTGCTCTCGATGCAGCAGCAGCCGCCGCAGCCAGTAGGCTCTCTGTCGAGGATATCCAGAAGCAGCTACAAAAGCTCTTCGATACCGCCAAAGCAGGCCGTGACACCTTCCGAATACGCACCGATCAAATCGCCGCCTTTGGCCCCAGAAGAACCGGCCCCAACATACTACTCGATGCCACAAAAGACAACATACTCACCAAAGTCTTCAGTTCAACGCCCCCGGACAACAACACAACCACCACAGCACCCCGTGCCGGAGAGGCCCTCAACCCAAGCCACCTCGCCGACAAAATCGTACACGCCTTCCAACTCGCCATGGCCCAAGGCCCTCTCTGCCACGAACCCGTCCAAGGCGTAGCCGTCACCCTCGAAGACATTGCTCTCGACCTCACCGACGACGACACCCCCGCCCCAGACAAGCTCAGCCGTCTCACCAGCGAAATCATCAAAACCTTTCAAACGTCCCTACGGTCCGCCTTCCTGGACTGGTCCCCCCGCCTCATGCTCGCCATGTACAGCGTCGAAATCCAAGCCGCGACGGAAGTCCTCGGCCGGGTCTACGATGTGCTCACCCGCCGACGCGGACGTGTCATTGCGGAAACCATGAAGGAAGGGACCCCGTTTTTTACGATACAGGCTGTTCTTCCTGTCGCGGAGAGTTTTGGCTTCGCGGACGAGATGCGGAAGCGGACTAGCGGGGCTGCGCAGCCGCAGCTTGTGTTTGCAGGGTTTGAGGTATTGGACCAGGATCCGTTCTGGGTGCCGTTTACGGAGGATGATTTGGAGGATTTGGGGGAGTTGGCGGATAAGGAGAATGTGGCCAAGAGGTATATGGATGGGGTGAGGAGGAAGAAGGGCTTGTTGGTGGAGGGGAGGAATGTGGCTACTAATGCGGAAAAGC
The DNA here is from genome assembly GCA_018360055.1 of Claviceps monticola. Lineage (NCBI taxonomy): Eukaryota > Fungi > Ascomycota > Sordariomycetes > Hypocreales > Clavicipitaceae > Claviceps > Claviceps monticola. Next base: position 7,825 of record SRPP01000617.1, read on the forward strand.
AGAGGACTTTGAAGAGGTAAACTTGCCGTGGAGATGTAACGTATGGGCATTGGGCGTAGATGTTTACGGTTATGTGTAGTCGTACGGGCATGGAGTACATAGATGGGAGGCAGCGGGAAAATCTACATGAAACAGGGAACGTGACTCTTGAGGACCTGAGGTCCAGTTGGGGAACGTCAGGGCATGGCAATCAACCTGTGGTGGGTGACTTGTCTTTCTGTGTGTCTTGGGCTATTGAGGTTGGATTGGAGTTTGGTGGTCATAACCAGGTTACCAGTGGGATGGAGGAACCTGTGTTGCCAATCAGGAACAGTATCTAAACAAGTACATGCCCAACTATGTATTCAGCAAACAACGAACGAACGAACGATCGAAACGTTGCGTGTACTGAACTGTCTCATAGTGCATGGCATACACAAGCACCCACAACAAAGCAAACCTCCACGTGCACGTTTCAACAAGCAAATCCATTCATCTTTCGTGCCTTGCGGAAACCTTCAAAACAGAATTCTCTTCACGACAAGCCAGTTCAGCAAGGTGAATTAAACGAGCAGTGAAGGGATCAAATCCACGAGCAGCGGCCTACCAAAACCCCGGACCGGACATTAGTGTGACTATCGCGATTTTATTGTGGGATGCGGCAAAGCAAGATGGCTTCATTTGTTCTTCGTATTTTTTTTCTTGCGAAGGGTTCAACTGGAACATGTGGAGGCTGAAAAGGTTTCCAGCCTGCCTACATGATGTGATGCGATGCAAAGATGGCGTGAAAAAGCCGTTGTCTCTCAAACCTGGTCTGTTGTTGCCTGGCTAGTTTTCGTGGGTTCCGGCGCGGGGAATAAAGCAACCAGTCGGAAACAGGCCCGCATAAAGTCTGCGTCACATTGTCGAGATTGGGTCCCTGACTTCCCAGTAATTAGATCGCAATTGCAACGCCCCTTGCGATATGACGGGGGGGGGAGGGGGCAAGTTTTCAGAATGTCTCTCCGAGACCGGGCCAAACTTCAATTCATGTGTTGAGGCCTTTTGAGCAGAGCGAGGCGTCCGACTCGGGTTGGTCGGCGAAGAAGCCATCTCTGTCTTCTCGATGAGGCAGCCAACATACCCTCCATCTCAATTTAAAAGCCTCAGGTACGCGCCCGTAACGTATCCCGCCCTGTGGTGTTAGCCAGAACATCAGATGGCTCTGAGTCTGGGCCGTGTCCTCGGTCCTCGGCCGGACTCCCATCGCTTCCTGCCGGCCGAGTAGGATGAGGCATCGGCAAGACTTTCCGAAGGGAGAGACAGTGGCGTGGCCTGGTGCGAGCGAGGATATTTCGACCCTGCTTGACTTGCTTGAACGAGGACTTGGAACAGCTGTGATCCGCCCGGTCTTCCCCCTCCCAGCGCACATCCGTGACCCAAGACGGACGGAATATCGGTGCCATGCTGGTTCAATGCTCTACTCCGTAAGTTCTTGTGCCCGACTGGCCCTGCGATGAGCCAGTCCGTAATTGAATGAGCCGTGCCTAGATACGAATGGGAGAAAAAGAAAAGAAAAAGGGCGCAGAGTCGGCCACAATCTCCGTGTCTGCGCTGGTAGGAGGCATGCGCGACGCTCGGAGAAGAGCACGAGGTTGGATCGCATGTCAAGTTGTTAAATCGATGCATCTGCCATTCGTCACCCAGGCTGTCTGTTCATCTTGCGATGCGGCTGGTAGACTCGGCCAGGGTGCGTATGCGTATAGACCGGGGCCTGCGCGGGGAACCGTTTTACGACCTGTTTGATCATCGATGCAACCCCGTCGGCAACTGCTCGTGGACCCCTTCACTGTTCACTGTTCACTGTTCAGTACGTCTTCCGCAATGACCGCCTCGCCGCATGCACATGCCAGATTGCAGAGGCCGAAAGCCGATTGAAACTCAATGTCTTGTCCACTTGCGTGCGTGCAGCGTATGACGTGAAAACATGAGCAGCGAGACGACTTCCCTCTTGGGTGTTTAAAACAAGACATGCGCGGCCAGTTCGGACCCGTATACCCCCGTGCGCTCCGTGAGCGTACATCGAAGGCCTCCCATCGCTGATGATCGAGTCTGTCTGTCTCCTTGATGCTGAAGCTTCTCTCTTCTCGATGTTGCAGGTTCTCGTCGGCGGAGCAGTCCGTTTTGTGTACAGGACCATCATCTGACAATAGGTAGTCGGTAGGGTTCGGGCAGTTACGAATAAACGGCCTGTCTCGCTTCGTCCCACTCCACATCCAGGAATACATACTTCGCCTGCCGGTTCGTCACAAGATGAAATCGTCAGCGGCCTGCAGAACATCTCTGGTAACTACCTAAAGGAGAAATATTGATTAGACCGCGACAAGGTCCCTTGATAACTTGGCCGGCTCGCCAGCAATAAGCGGTGGAGCGGCAACTGAACAAGGCGGGCAGCGGGTAACGGGCGGACGTCGGTCAGACGGTAGACCCAAGGCTCATGACAAGAAGCATCAGCGGCAGCCAAACTTCGGACCAGATGGCCAAATTTGTGTCTCGCTGAGGAAGAAGTGGTGATGTCTGTATTCGCATGAATATTCTGTTCCCGGCTGACCGTGCACTTGGAGTGGAGGTTGATTCTGTCGGGTCACGGGTGCCTCGGACAGAGCAAGTCCGGGGTTAGCTCCTTCCCCGACTTTGACGGGACAGGGAGGGAGACTTGAACAAACACCAAACCACAAGAAACAACGCACAAGACACAATGCATAAGACACAGACTCAGGACAGACAACGACAGATTGCCGCGCCCAGACACCAGTTGCATTGTACTTGAAACACCGCCAGCAGGTGAGACGGTGAGACGCCATGCAAGACATTGCTACGACCAAAAGCCATAACCGAGTCCTGTCGTGTACAGTGTCGCACCCCATCCACCCTGCGGCGTCCCAGCGGCGTCCCAGCGGCGTCCCAGCGGCGTCTCAAGATGTGGCTGCTGCCCTTCTGCCGCCCAGTCCCTGGTCCTGGGCAGCGGCTTCGGAAGCAAAACCTGAGCCGGGCCCAGTTTGGTTGGCGGGATCTCTGATCGTTGGTGGGTTGAGTTGATGATGGTGGTGCTCTCGGCCTTTGGAGGGGTGCTTTGGCAGATGTACGTAGTCGGAGACTGCTTTCACGCTGCTCTTGTGTGCGATCCGACATTTTTATATATTTTCTTCAAGGGGCCGTATTTTCTCTCCTTCTCCCTTATTGCTCGCCTCATTCCTTCAACTCGCTTTCGCGCGGCCACCGACTAACACGCCCAGAGCCTAGTCAGATTGGTCCAACTTCCACTCGCTATCGCAAACCTTTAACCGCCTGCCCAAGCGCCGAACATTGTCTTTCTACCACCAACAATTCCAGCTGAGGGGCTTATTGGTTCATATATATTTATATTTATACAAGGTGGCACGTCGTCGCTTCGCCCCGACCGCTCACCGTCTACCCTCATCGTGAATCACACAACGAGCATCGCGCTCGTCTCCACTCGACTTATCCCGTCCGCCTACGCTCGAGCTACACACCGTGCCAACATCTGTCATCATGGACGCTTCCATCGACCAGGAAAACTCGCGGAAGTCCCTCTGCCAAAAATCTCCCATAGCTGGTTCTTCCCTCTCCCGCACCTCAGGACCATGCTTTGCAAAATCCAATATAAACGACAGCGAGAGAACACTGGTTGATGCGATGGAAACTGGCAACAAGCCTGCTTGCGGCCCGGATGGACAACGACAGCGGCAACTTTCCTCAATCTCCGCCTCTTCGGACGAAGGCCGAGCGCAAAGTATGGACGATAATAGAACAAAGTGCCAGGGATCGATCAAGCGTCGTGTCGACTATTGCGTTGTTGAAGACGACCAAGTTGCCGTAGAATTGGGCAATTACACTGGCGTCTGGGCCGGGGACACGGGCGAGTCGGTACCGCAAATCCGAAGTCGCTACTTTGGGGACCATATCCATCAGAATGCGTACCATCGGCATCAACACAAGTCATGAATGGGATTTTATCTCCAGTTTTTTTTTTGTCCGCGCCTTGTACGGAGTAGAGAGGGCGGATCTACCTAGCATCCTCGGGCGGCGTTCAGCCACAGCAATGTCGAGTTGATTTGATTTTGGCGCGGGCCTTGTTCACTTTCTCTTTGCTTCTTCTTGTTTGCCAATCTGTTGTTCTTTGGAGGCGCAACTGAGTCCATTTATCTTCTGCGTTGACTTTTTTTTTTTTCGCAACAAAGGTACGACCACGAACCCAAGTTTCTGGGGGTATGTATGTACATATCTTGTTCACAGTGCACAGAAGTGCCGTTGTTCGCATTCAGCAAGGCAAGTGACCAAAAGGAGGACGTGGCGCGTGAGACATGCTCATATGGCTTGGCTGGTTCCGAGTCGATTCGATTCGGTCATCGCTTCGTTTATTCTACCTTTGTAATAAGTTATAGTCACAACCTTGTCAAGAGTGATTAACTACTCGTCACGCATAACGTGCTACTTGATCTGTGCTTCTGTGACTCCAATGGTTGTTGTTGTTGTTGTTGTTGAGTATTTTACGCCCCCGCGTCCCAGTTTTGGGCATAATAGGGCGTGCAGGGCTAATCCCGGGTTCTTCTAAATACAAGCCAGTTTCCCCAAAGAATATCCTACATCTCAGTCGCCAACG
>SRPP01000618.1:0-12363 GCA_018360055.1 Claviceps monticola
ATATTCACGTTCTCCTCTTGCGTTCTTCGATGGCAATCGAATAAATTCGAGCGCGTAGGACGGCATCAATGCCGGCTTATCGCGCTGTTGTTGGCTCTTCAGGGGGAGGAAACAGACCATATCGATCGGAGGCTCTTCAGGAGAAGGAAACAGACCATATCGATCGGAGGCGTTTCGGAAAGATGGCCAAAACGAGAATGCACAAATCATGAGAAGGCAAGAAAAGAAGCAGCCAAGCGCCCTCCTGTGAGAGAATTCCTCTCATACCGGGGCGCCGCTGGATTCATGCTCATATTCACGTTCTCCTCTTGCGTTCTTCGATGGCAATCGAATAAATTCGAGCGCGTAGGACGGCATCAATGCCGGCTTATCGCGCTGTTGTTGGCTCTTCAGGAGAAGGAAACGGACCATATCGATCGGAGGCGTTTCGGAAAGATGGCCAAAACGAGAATGCACAAATCATGAGAAGGCAAGAAAAGAAGCAGCCAAGCGCCCTCCTGTGAGAGAATTCCTCTCATACCGGGGCGCCGCTGGATTCATGCTCGTGTTCATGTTCTCCTCTTGCGTTCTGTGATGGCCTCAAATTGGGCTTTCCTCTTGTTACCTATTCAATTGTCTTTATTAGCATTCGCCGTATCATGTCGCCATGGGGAGTTCAAGGGAGCAGAAAAAAAATAGACGAGGGAGGTTATTTGGGGAAGGAAAGTTCGGTAGGATGATGGCTTACCCCAATCTTGGAATCGATACCTATGATCTGGCTGGACCCATGCATAGTCCATTCCACGTTCGGGGTGGCGATGACCCAGGCCAAGTCCTGTCCTTCGAGCGCTTTTTTTGCCGTTCACTGAATCCCGGCACATGACTGTCCACACACGGGGCTTATCTTTCTCGAACACGAGACGGCCGTTTAAGTCCCAGACTGGTATTACTTTATTGTCACGGTAATACCAGCCTTCTAGACCTTGGTGTTTCCGCACATGCCTCCCCTCGTGGAACAGGTTTGCGAATGCTGTCTCAACCTGAGGCCAGGACAAGCTCAGATCTTCCCTCGCGTACACTATATAGTCCCCCTCTTCCATCGTGTATCTCTTGTTGTTACGTTTGGGGGGACAATTCTTGGGTACGTGAGGGTCTTCCTGCCGTACGCCGGTTTGCTTCCGGCGGCTTGTCTCTTGTGGCGCCGGACCGCGGGCTGCATACCCGTATGAAGGTCCGGCGGGCATGTTGTTCGGAACATGCCATGAAACCCCCTCCAGTGGGGGGCTTATAATACCACTGTAGGGCCACGTGTGCATGCGTGACGCGGCATAACGTGGCCCTTTCTCTGGGACGAGGCCCAGTATGGGGGGCAGCGCAGGTCCCGAGATCTCGTCGTTGGACGACACCCAAGCATTACCATATGCTTGGGCCAGTACAGCTCCCACGCCGGGCAGCCTTTCCTCTTCTCGGGAAAGGGAAATCGGATTGTATGCCATGACGCGGGGATAGCTGTCTGTGAACACCACAGGTGTGTCCAATGCGGCTGAATAAGACGTTAGAATACTGAGTAACTAATATACCTAGCAGGTCACTGTGTTGCATCGAGGGAGAGGGGAAATTAGTTACCTCTAGGTTTGGCGACTCGTGCTTCGAAAGCGGTCGCCTCTGGAGTCCGCGGATACCATGGCGCATACGTACCGGGCATATTGGCCAGGTCATCTTCGCGCCAAGTCCTCGCCCTCTTCGTCGTACCTCGTGGCTCTTCATGTCGGAACTCATCCGGCATGTATCGCTTCGGCCGCGAAGGATAGGGACAGGCAGTGCAAGGGTATTCGTAGACCGCATAGGTGCTTTCGCAGTCCACACAGTCGAATCGTTGGGGGTAGCTCTGCATCTTGTCCTTCTGTAACGACACAAGAAGGAGAGAAACTCGCTTTTTTCTTTTGTGGTGAGAAGGTAAAGCGTACGTCTATAAAGTGTAGACAAAGGCTTAATTGAGACTTCACAAAGACAGAAGAAAGTATGTAAAAAGGGAAAAAGATGATAAAGGAAGAGAAGGCAGGACAAGCAGGCTTTTTTTTTTCTTTGGTCTTTTGATGAAGATGGAATAAGACAAGAAAACGGGATGAGGCTTCAAGGAGAATTGGCGCGTCTTATATAGTTTTGGGACATGACTGTTGAGCATGTGAACACACGAAAAACGGAAAGGAAAGAGGAGATGATGCTGTTTCGACGACTTAGGATGTTCAATGACACGCAAATACGAGAAAAAGAGAGGGTGTCATGTAAAATTCGTACTCCGTGAGAACTTGTTGCGACCTTGGAAGATGGAAACAAGTTGACTTGACGGCATCACTAGGTAGGCTACCGTCTACCTTGTAGACTAGACGCAGGCTTATTTTTTCTTCACACTCCTGCTACTCCGCATGAACCACATCAGGAGCTGTCATCAATGCAGTGCAGAACAGGAAGCCTGTGCCATGAAGAAAGTGTGTGCCGGAGATGTATACGTGATGAAATGTATGTCTCGACTCTCGATGATGGAGCGGTGGAGAGAAGGGGGGGGGGTGGCTGTTCTGTGCGTCCGCAACGCCCCCCTTTGCTAACGACTTGATCGCAATGCGAGCTTGGCAGGCTTACGGGGTATAAGTTGTCTAGGCATACAGATTACATAAATTCATTTACAAAACGAAGCATGAACAGAAAAACGGTGTTGTACTTGACGTGGCTGGTTGGGGTAGAACAAAGAAGACGGCCGGATTAGTCTTGTATGCTACGGAGATGTACCGGTATGTAACAGCAAGTCTCAACACCACCTCTTATCTAGGCTCGTACTTTTCATCCCGATTCCTTGATACGGTAAGTTAGCGGATGGCAGGCGATGAGCAACCCATCGGCGCTTGCCTCACGCTCCTCACGTTTGTGTACATTGTGTGTACATAGGTGGGTACATAGGTGGGTACATAGGTGGGTACATAGGTGGGTACATAGGTACCCTGCCTAATGTACCCTCTTTCGGTAGGGGCCCAGTGGAATTTGAATGGGGATACCCATCGGCCGAGTCGGGCTTAGCGGTGGGGTAGTCGACCACGTCGCTGGAAGATGCGGAAAAGAAGAAGAAAGTCACTTCTCAGTTAGAGAAAGCCATCACCACGCTCGCTCTCATTCGTTGCCATGTATGCAGTGTGTTACTAATAATAAACTTGGGACAACAACAGGCAACGACCCTCCCCAAATTTGTATGTACCTGATATGTATTTCCGTGGCCCCTGCGGATCGTCGACTATCAATCGGAGATAAATTTCTATCAACGACGATGACTCCATAAACAACTCTCACACTTAACGGCAGTGAAATTGGCTACGCTTCAGGCGATGACGTTGCGATCCATGGGACGCCCGGGTTGCCGCGTCTTCCCCGCGTCACCGATCTCCTGTCTCCTGTCTCCTGTCTTTGCCGCAAGTACAGAGTAGGTACATACACGTGGACGAACCGTCGCTCATAGGCAAGGGGGTATTTCCTTCACCAGGGTTCAGATTCATGAACGTGTACCCATGTTCGTACATCAGTCATGGGATATATTTCCCGTGCTCCAACTTGCCGCTAATGCCGGCGGCCGTGGAGTCGAGTGGCTTTGGGCCATGGAACGTGCCATGTATCATGTATCATGTATGTACTCATATGTCTACGACGCGCCACGGCATTCGTCTCACGCATCCGCAAACTGAGCAAAGTCAGTGATGCTCAATTCGTAGCAAACAAAGCGTAAGACGCCGTGAGAGTAAGGACGTCGATAGACGTGAATCGCACGAACTCCAAACCTGCTTGTCACGAAGCGCCCCAAAGACTCTCAGTTTGCTACTAGATGGTCAGGCTAGGAGCCAGCAAAAAACTGTCAGCCTGGCTTCATGCAAGAAGATGCCGATACATCGGGACGTATGTGACTGATACTCTGCTGGTACCAGATTGAGACCTTTGAGACCTTCTGCGGCACACCGGCCGTCTTGCTCTGGCCATCGCCTGAGATGAGCATGTTTGAAGAGATGCCAAGGACAGCACACGAGACCAAAATACCTCCACTGAGAATGCATGTGAGTGACAGTGGTGAATTATGCGCGCTTGACCGTCAAAAATAATCGGGGCCATGTCCCGTTGCAGGCAACAAATTGCAGAGGACAGATGAGCACAGACTCTGGATGCGGCAGGAGAACTCGACGGCATCATAATGAAGCTCCTGCGCAGAGCAAGGAGTCAATGTCTAAATTCGGATGTAAGTGCATTTGTCGCCTCTGGCAACAGGATGCCTCGTGTATCCTGTACGATGAAGGACGTCCACCGCTAGATCATGATGATGGTATATGACACTCTGTATGATGCTACACACGGCAGTTGCGTTACGGCAACAACACCACGGCACATGCATACACGCACAACTCCAAGAAAACAACCCGAAGATAAGACTACCGGGCATGAAGCAGGTGCCACGTCTTGAGCTGAGAAGAAAGATAAGCTCCATAATGGCCTGAGTAGCTTATTGCGTCGATTGCACGACTAAGTTTCTGTTCCTTCTTGTGCCAAGATGCGACGTCTACTTCGTCGCAAGACATGTGTCATTCAGCGCAAAGTCTGATCCAAGGACTTGCGATTCTTCGTCATGCGGAGCTCCAAGGGTCGTTGTTTCTGTAGTCTCTCGCTTGTGTTCGCCACCCCTAGTGGCCAGCTAGAGGCTTGTCTAGCATGCTCACGCAACCCACGAGCTCTCGAGCGGGGAAGATGGACATCAGCGCGAACCAGACAAGTCAGAGTGCTGGAAACACAGACGGAGGGGCGGGAGGATGCCACCAGGCAAGTAGTTTGCGGGCGGGAGTGACGCAGGGTGCTAAGCTCCAGCCTTGATCCTTCATCGCTGCGTTGTCGATATGTGGAACTGTGGCAGATGACAGAAGAGCGCCCAGGCGGCACAGGAAGCCGGCTGGTGTTGCGTCGTCGAGCCATAGAGAGATCAGTGCCAAGGATTGCTTCAGGGAGGAAGAAAAGGCGGTAGGCGTAAGGGCGTAAGGGAGGGGGCGTGGAAGTGAGTGAGCCTACCGTTTCTCCTGGTCCTCATGGGGCCATGCCTGGAAGAATCCACGCCGGTACCTAGCTCAACCAGAATGACTGTCTTCTCCGATGGGCTTGATGGGCAAGCATCCATTCTGCAGGCCGCTCGAGTCTTCATTCTGCCTATTCCCCCCCCCCAACACTTTCCTCGACAACGCGGACAATGCAGCCAACAAGCGCAAGATACGGACGCAGACATGACCTCACCATTCATACGCGCCCACGCAATTATTGCTACTTGGGCGCTCGAAAGGGGAGGTGAATAGAACAGCCGTGTTCGCGAGAAAATACCAGGCCACGCGTCGCTGTCGACTTGCGCCAAGCATTCATCACTGTCGACTTTCGCGTCCGGAAGAAAGGGGAGGGGGGGGTGGACAGAACAGCCGGGGAGATCTCGAGGAAACGAACGTCTTCAGCGTAAGTACTCAGCATAAGACCCGAGCTTGATGAGCTGCCCCGGCTTCTGCTTCACTCATGCGGTCATGCCGATGAAATCGGCAGGCAGGGCGTTGCTCTGGGGCCCAACTCGCAGATCGGCACCCGCCTTCCTCGCCTCCTCCCCAACATGAGAGAGTCGCAGCAGGGCAGCGATTGCAACACCAGGTCTTTCTACACGTCCACTCGCCGCAAGGGTCCATTTAAAAACGTCAACCGCCGCTAGCGTCAGCTACATATGCCTGTCCGGCTCATGGAACAACGTGAAGCTTGTCCTACCCATCCATATGCTGTCGACAAGCACGACGGATTTCGTTGTGCAAGTCGTACCTGATATCGCGAAACGATGCCCATCTCCCCACCTCGATGGTCATCTGTACACTCATGTCGTAGTCTCGACATTCCTGGCCGTAAACGAAGTCACAGAACCCAGGACTTGTCTCAACTTGGTCCTTTTTAATATCAACGGAGACCCTTGGAAGGTGCAGCAACGCATAATACGCGCTGCGCGAGCACATACTACTGTAGGTAACTGTACTTTGTTGTGGATATGGCGCGCGTGAGGGTCCCATGCCAGCCCTTGGACCGCATTGTTATGTATTCGGGAAGATGCCACTCGCAGAACTGCTGTGACCAACTGCCGCCCGTAAGACGACAACTCCACTAGAAACGACGATCGCAGGAAGTGGGAGAGTTTTTTTGAGGGGGCGTGGGACCACTGACACTGGCTGCTGTTGCACATCACATGCAGGACCTGTGGTTTCGTCGGGGGAGAAAGAGGGGTGCCTGAGGGGCTTTGTTTGCGGCATAAGTCTGGTTCCTTGTGAATCAGGGCCTTGGGGGCTGTTCTTTCTCAAGCACAGTGTGTACCCAGAGCACTGGCCGCCCCCTTCTTTCAACGCGCGGGAGATGTGCAGGGCAGGGAGAGGGGGCAGGGAGACAGGGGCAGGGGGTCGAGGGGGCCGCCGGAGAGATTTGGAAGATGCCGCGGGGAGAAAAGAACCTGAATATTCTAGAACTCTATATTTTGCCCCCAGAGATATCATACCCTGCGTGAAGAATAGAGATGAACTGCCTCTCAGCCAGAAGACTCCAAAAGTTTGAAGCATTTTCGACAAAAACTCGCAAGACCCTGTGATTCACGGGCCATGCTCTGCCTCGGTTCTTTTTCTTGGCCTCCCCGCTCTCTCCCGCCTCCTCTCTCCATGCCATGTGTGTCGTCTCCCACAGTCGACTCATCATTCTCGGTCAGTAATTTCCTGCAGAATCAGTTCATGCAGCCGTGCCATCCATCTTTGTGCTTCGGTGACTGAGTTGGCAAAATGTTCCTTCTCCTCTGTCCCAATCACGCAATCCAAGGTCGGATTTTGGCTCGAGACATGAGAAAGCAGGGGGGAGTAGGAAACTCGAAGAGCCTGTCGAAGACGATTCGTTTTTTTTTTGGACTCGGCAACCGGCAATTTGACCTACCTTTTTCTTGATGATAGTATCGAAAATAAAGGGGGGGGCGTGTTTTTGATAAGGGAGTTTGCTGCTCATGCGCCGTGCAGAATGTACAGCAGATTCTTGCCCATGTGCCTCGGTAGACGGTGCAACCCAGTTTATCTTTTGTTGAGAGAAGCAGGACGAAGAATCCTTCTGCAGCACGTAGCATCAAGAGCAGGTGTGGATGCGTTGATGAGATTACGGACAAGTTACTTTTCCGGCGCGAAGTTGTTTCCAGTTGAGTCAAGTCGCTTTGGATGGCGTGGTTGTCCTATGTGAGATTTGCAGCAGCAACTCCTCCGCAACACGAACTCACATGACGCGAGTTTTTGTCCTATCTCATGTTCATACGGTCCTGCAAGTCGTGTTCGCCACGCATAAGGGTCGGTTTTACGTACACGCCCGCAAGATGATACATGCCGGTAGTCTCGAAGAGGACCTTTTATCAGAATAACGCATTAATGCTGTCGACTACACGCGATGCTGCAGAATCCGTTCGGTGCACGTGGCACTCTCAGGGCTACGAACCATCGCCCCAGCCCTTCTCTTGTTCCAGGACGGGCGGGTCCTGTAGATCAAGAAGGCCGAAGAACATGGTCATGGCACTTACTATAGACGCAGAGGTTCTCAGTGCTGGTCGAAGCCAGGGTGTGCATGTGGTGTGGGCTGCTTTGCATCGGTGCGTCTGCGTGAGTGCGTGTGGGTATGTATGGGAGCTCTGACGTCGAAGGAGGCCGCGAGCTATGAGGCCTGACCAGGGAGGGGGTTGTAGGGTGAATAGCAGGGATCCATCTTGCAGAAAATCTGTTCTGTATATTCCTATGTTTTCTTCAGAAAAAAACAAACAAACTTTCAAAGGCCGAGTCGGTGTGCTCTGTCTTGTCCAGTGACTTGTATTGGACAACGCGAACGATCAGAAATGTCCAGGCGGCTACCACATATGTACACCCACACGTGTACACACACTAGCGGCAAGGGGGGCTGTTTTCGAAGAGCCGGTTCCTTGCAGGCACCCCAATCCTAGTACCTGTCTCTTGTGTCTTCGATGCACCGAGTGTTCTACTGGCTGTTGTCCATCAGCCCATTCTCAAGAAATCGTGTCGTCCCGCCATGTGTGTGGGTGACTGCTCATACCTCCGCATGCCTAGGTACCCATCTTACGTAGTCCTCGAAGACGAATGCTACGATCGACAGGTGACCTCATGTTTGCGTTTCTCTTTCGAAAAAGGACATCGCCCATCCACTTGAATATGGTGAACACATGAGCATGGCTAGTCCCTCAGCTTGAATCGAGCCGATCAAGCGTTATTGGTCGAGGGACCTGTGTTCACAACTTCACAACTTGGATCCAGTGTCCTCAAGGGATAGAGAACCAGTGCCAGGGAACGATTCATCCCCCGAAAATGCCCTTAGACATGTGTTAGTCTGCATTCAAGAGCTGAAACGACCCAAAACATGGAATAACAGCGATAGGGACGGAAACGATCGAAGCCAATACGAGACGTGAAGCAGGAGATAGGCCGTCGCAAAACCGCCGCACCGTGCCGAAACCCTGGTCAAGCGCCCGACCAGGCGCCAAACCAAGTGGCAAGGGAGAAAGTAGGCATTTTCAACAACAGATGTACGTACCAGCCTCGTTCGGGGCCACCACTCAAGAAGCTACAGTCGCTATTGAGATGGCACTGCCAACCACCGATCACCGCCGTTATGTCCGCCGTCGTATCTGCAGGTAGAAATGATGAGTATACGCGTGCAACGGGATACACATATAATGAAGCAAGCTGATTCTTTTGTGGCAGCCAAGTGCTGGCTGGCTGCTGACGAGCTTCCTCCATGCACGCCCGGAGTGAACATCGAGCCTCCCGATGTTGTTGGCACGCATACAACACATCATATCGTACAATACAGAGTACAAAGTACAGAACACGTCACATACCTTGCTCATAATGTGATAGGGGACGGCGGCTGTTCAGGCTGGCAAAAGAATCTTCTGTTTCAGTCCTCACCAGCGACGCCACTACAGGCTCGGACCGCGCATAAACGCTCAGGCCACAAGTGTAGGCCTTGAAATCGTCACTATCCACCTTGACAGAGAACTGGCCCGTCAGGATGCGTCCTATCATGATAATGACTGCTGCATGAGTGCAAAGAACAACCGCCCGGGATCCATCCGCATCACACTGCTCGACGATACCCCTCAGGGCCTTGGCAATCCTGTCCTGTAGTTGCTCAAGCGTCTCGCCTCTTTTGGACGGCGTCACGACTGACACATATCCTTGGTCATAACTTGGAAACATGCTCTTGAGTATCGTGGGCGCAGCGGGCTCCGGGTGATCAAAGGGGGCGGATCCGAACCACTCACGGATGCCATGCTCCGGTAGCATGCTGTTTACTGTAGCCTGAGCCTGAACGTGGGGAACTGGGGATTGTCCGTGAGTTGAACCGGTCTGTGCCCTCTGATGCTGAAGTTCCATAAAAGGAGACATGGTCTGCAAGCATCTGTAGAAGGGACTAGAGTACACCTTGTCCACCCCGGGGTCCAGGGTCATCAGATGTGCACCCAACTCCTTGCTCTGGTCTATACCATATGACGTGAGGGAGGGATCTCCCTGTATACCAGTCGGAGATGGGATGCCACTGTAGACTCCTGACTTAGGATCGACGGACCAACTTGAGCGGAACTAGAGATCGATGGGTGCCACCAAAAAGAAGGTGAGTACACAATTCTGTTGTTCCGTTGTGTGCATAGCACTGCACAATGAAAGCGTCATGGTCTTGTGTCGTCTTCGTTTTACTTTTTGTTCTTTCTTTCCCTTTTTCTTCCCTCTCTCCATCTATTTTTTGCGCTTCCCCATTGTTGCGTGCTGTCGAACGAAGGAGCAAAGAAAACGCGACTTACCCCATGCCGCACTACGTAGATTCTTTCTAAAACCATTGTTCTGCTTTTGCTGAAGCTCCGCAGGCCGAGCCAGGGTAGGCTGATGACGACAATAGGTTCAATGGAAAGTGAGCGGCAGCTTTATCTGAGAAATGCTAGCGAGAACTCGATGGCAGATCCTCTTTTCGGGTTTCTTCCTTTTTTCAAAAAAAAAGGGGCAGATACCAGCCTCAACGGCTTATGTAATCAAAAAAGTACTTAGCCTTTCAAGGGCAGCGGCGATGTGCATCGCGTTTCCCTCACAAGGTGATCGAGAAAAGAGACGTGTTGTCTTTCAATGAGAGAGAATGGTTAGTTTCCTGTTCTGATATAGGGGGTAACTACAACACGTGCGTAGGGATTTCCCGCACTTACCGTCCCGGGGAAATGAAGCTTGGTGATGACACGGGTGTTGGGAAATGTCGAAGGGGGCGTGTGTCGTAGGTATCTGGTACGTTCCTTCAAAAACATAGGTACAGTATCTGCTTACACTCGCTTGTTGTTAGGAGGCGTCTGGATCTAAACACAGCCAGGAAAACAAGCATATGGATATCCCATCCCGTATGCGAATTCCCATACACGTAGCAGAACGTGCGTTGTCTGCGGACGCTGGCGAAGTGAGGTTGCGGCGAGCTGAGGGACCGACGCAGCGATAATAGCGACGACAGTATCTTCAATGACCCCGGCGGTTGGGAGCGTTGTTGGTTTTAGCCTTGAAGTTGTTGGTGATATTCGCGACTACGGAGTACCTAGCATAAAGGCCACGCGTGCGAGCCAAAAAATGGCGCCCAAAATGTCAGTTTCCGGCACTTGTCAATAGCTGGTTGGCCAGACGTGGGAAATCAGGAGCCGCTTATCATAAGCCCTACAAAGCTGAGAGTGCATACCTCCCGAGTCCCCGGAGTCCGTAGATCACGGCGCTCCGCTTTTCTTTTCTGTTTCCGAGTTCTGAAAGGCAAAGAGCAATGGATCAAGATTCAAATGTACCTACGTCAACGTGGAACCAGGCAGAATTCGACAGCTGGAGCCTGGGGGACTAACGGGACCCCCCTGTGTTCTACGGAGCGGAGCCGACCAACGCGGTACAGTGACAAGAAACAATACAATGGCAAGGAATACGAGCAAAGAGGTATGTACTCCGTATGAGTGTATGATACATATACTCCGTACAATACCTTCATTGAAGCAAGGCAAGAAGAATCGGGGTCACGCCGTTTGGCCCCCACACTGGACGTGGCCCTCTCTGTACGGAGTACATACCCTGTCATAAGCGCAAAGCGCACCACCAGACCGCAAGCATCTGGAACGCCGAATCTTCGCTCCTTCCGGATTGGTCATGCCTTCAAGGGAAAGAGAAGAAGCGAGCGCGCGACTCCATTCATAACAAGATCCGCTGACAATACGGAGTACATTAGTGTTGGTTGGTGTGTTGCCTTGGAAGTCTGCGCTTTTGCGCCCCCTGGTATAGCGGGGCTTGGTAGTCTACGTATGTACCTCCTAACAAGGTAACAGACTGCTTCACTGCGTTAAGTATGTTTTTTGTTCCTTCTTCCAAGAAAAGAAGTTCAAGAAAAAGGCCCCTGAAAACGGAGATCGTCCCGTGACCGGCGCGGGGCCGTGATGGTATTCGTGTACATAACTCCAACAAGTGGTCAAGATCTGGTTTGAGGAGACCGATCCCTCCGCCTGGAGCAGGCTGTGCAGGCACTTAGGTATACATATCTATGTATGTATGTACTCAACACGATCTTGTCTCCGGATGGCTGCATGTAGACGGGGATGGCAGCTCCGATCGCTAACTATCTATGTACATACCTAGGTAGGTGTACCTAGCTTAGAAGAGCAATGGGGGTGCCTCGATGAGATGTTTCGAAGCACCGTGGCTCCTTGAGATAAATCATATTCTTTTGTTGTGTGGAAAGTCGAAACTGCATTGAAGAAAATTGCTGACAAGCTTGGATGAAACAGGAGCCAACGTCAGATTGCTCAGACTGTACAATCTTGTTCGTCTTTTGTTGTCAGTGGCCACTGTACTAGCGGGGTTTCTCGTCGTGTTGGAACTTGGTGGAGAACGGCCATGGTTCACCAACAAGCGGACCTGTGTACATATTTTGTATCTTCAGATGATAGTGTTGTTGGCTGCTCTTCTGGGAGCGTGCGAGGTGGAACCCGGCCTTACCTGGTACATATGTAAAAATGTGCATGGAAGGTATGAGCCAATCGGCTGGTTTAACCTCTCATCTGGGGCGCATGCATCATGCGACGTTGTTGGCTGTCCATGATGCAGGATGGATGAGAGGCAGAAGAAAGACAGAGCTGTTGTTGTTGTTGTTGTTGTTGTTGTTGTTGTTGTTGTTGTTGTTGTTGTTGTGTATTTAACACCCCTGCGTCCCAGTTTTGGGCATACTAGGGTGTGCAGGGCTAATCCCCGGGTAAGTGTTCTACTA
>SRPP01000619.1:0-12319 GCA_018360055.1 Claviceps monticola
GTTGTTGTTGTTGTTGTTGTTGTTGTTGTTGTTGTTGTTGTTGTTGTTGTTGTTGTTGTTGTTGTTGTTGTTGTTGTTGTTGTTGTTGTTGTTGTTGTTGTTTTTTTTTGATTTTCTGTTCTCTCTTTCTAAATCCCCGGGATTGTTTTGTCCCCCTCAAGGCTTCTTTGTTTTTGGGATCATCGATCCTATCTTTCTCACTATCTTCCTGTCGATACTTACTTCTATCTGTGTGTGTCTCAAGTCGAGCACAACCTGGCCATGATTCTTATGCGACTGGATCGCCTCGCCTCCAATATCCCTGTCCTAGGACCACCCCAAGACCTCCTAGGGTCTCTCACAGTCCCCGCGGCGGCATTCCACGAGCTAGACACAGAGCTCACCTACATGCTCAACAACCTGCTCCTCTTTCTGCAAAGAAACGCAAGCATCCAGCACCACCAGAATTCGTCCTTCGTCCCGCAGCCACTCGACTTACTCCTCGAAGCCAAGGCATTAGAACAGGAACTCCGGCAATGCCAAGCGCATATTCTACCTCCAGAAACAGCCGCAAGCCCCAGATACGTCGTGTTTACTTGCCCAGAAGACGCGTACCTCCGCATGAGATTCCTCACGGGCATCATCCTCAGCGCCAAAGCATTATACGCGGGAGAGACAATCTACGATACGCTGCTGGACGAATTCTCCGCCATCCTAGACTACTCGACGTATCTTCTCCACGAACAAGATCACAGTCTCGCGATAACCCCTGCGGAGGATCCTTCACTCCATCCACATCCCGAAATAGCTTACAGCGCAGCTGTTGTTCAACCCCTCTACATCACGGCCTGCAAGTGCCGCAGTTCGGGGATTCGTCGCCGGGCTATTGCTCTGATCGACGAGGCTGCTTGCTTTGACAAGGCACACTCGGCCAGGATGCATGCTGCTGTTGGGCGTCGAATTATACAGTGGGAGGAGGAAGGGTCGTTGGGTGAGGCGGTTGGAGCGGGGAATCCGGTCGTCGTGCCGGAATGGTGCCGTATTCATGAGGCTGAGCTGCGTCCCGTGGGAGAGGAGGCCAAGTTTGCGGAGGTTGTGTTTGGGCATCGACCAAATGGATTGGGTGGGGAGTGGAGGGAGTTCTTGGAGGTGGTGTTTTGGTGAAATTGAATCACTGAATCGTGATGCGCTGATGTTTGCGTGGGGGATGATTGGGGGGTCATCATTCATGCGGCGGACTTGTAAGTTCCATGCTATTGGCAAACAAACTAATAGCATGGCGTTTGCGATGCATTGAAGTTTGAACCTCGGCGTTGGAAGTCTCTCCCAGATGAAGCCTGAAGGAGACAAGGAGTCGCCGAGTCGGTCGACGGTCTCTTTGGACTTTTGCTCCAATTCTTTGTCTTTCAAGTTTTTTCTTTACAATTCATGTTTTCATTGCCTTGTCGGACCGAGGGAAACAAAAAAAGACGAAAGTGTTTGTTCACAAGTATATATTATAATACCCAAACTCAACAGCACAACGCAGGAGCTCAGAGCTTTGAACTAGCACAGTAGCACTGTCTTCATGATTCACGTCACATGGCCTGAATAGGACAGAATAGTGCCTAACAATCCGCGTGTATGGTATATGCTTACTATTACACAAATTCTGTAATTTAAGAAAATAACGAAAAACGCATATCAAGACCTAATTAAAAGCCTTCATCCGCCCCTGAGCCCTCAGTCCTCAGCCGGGTAGCCAGCCCTATGTCCTCGACACGTTGCCTATAGTTCTAAGTTGGTGAGTACAGACAAAACATAGCCACGTAAATTCACGTTTTCTATTCTATCCCTCAGTCATCTGAGACTTCATGAGCTCATTACAATTTACTTGCAAATTGCCCCTTTTCAACCCCCCTGCGGAATCCCCAACTCCTCCCGCCGATCCAGCAGCCACGCCTTCGCCTCCTCCACTCCACTCTCCGCATGGTCAAACTGCCACTCGACGAGACCATCCAGCGCCGTCTTGAGAAACTTGCCCCCTTTCTGCAGGCCAAATAGCTGCTGAACCTGGTTTCCATCCAGAATGGGCCTTTGGAGGTGTGCATCTTGCAGGCCGGCGCGCCATACAAAGTCAGCGAAGAGAAAATACCGTCGAACCATCTCATCATTTACTTCTTGTGTTCCTTCTGCGGCCCCATTCTCTTCTCCGCGTTCTGCCACTGCTGCTGGCTTCTCATCCGCTGCATCGTCTTGTAGCGCAGCGGAGTCTGCCTCAATAGAAGTAGACGTTTGCGAAGGGGAGGAAGAAACTGCTAGAGCGAGCATGACATATGTCACTTGCGTTGTCCATGTAGCGCCCCAGGACCGAATCGCCATCCCCACAACGCTCCGGGGGGGTGGTTTCTCGGGCTGCTGGACGACAGTTTGCACCATGTCCTGGATGGAGTCGAAATTCCGCAGCGCGCTATCCAAGACTTTGGCTAGCTTTGATGGTGTGCGCAGAGATTCGGATGCCTCCTCGACGGCCTCTCGTAGCTTATCATGGCGAAGTTCCGCGAATGGCGCATAGGCCGCCATGGTCCAGAGGTACTCGGGGTTCGTCTCCGAGCGAACCATCTTGCCTAGACTCCCAGCGTCTTTTAAGAGCGATACGAGGAGCTGATACGCTCGCGGCCAGGTTATCGGCCATGGTTGTTTGGGCGATGTGGACGGTGATCCCTGAGGAGGTGGGGGAGAGCACTTTGCCTGCAAGACGGGGAGCAGGGGTGAGTGAAGGCGGATAAAAACGGGGGTATATAGATTAGCTTCGAAGAGACGCTGAAACGCAATTTCCGGATGTGCATGTTTCATGATCTTGAACAATTCAATGTTGACTCTGTCGCGCGTAATCATCGTGTCGAGTGCTTCCCGGATGTCGTCGTCTTTCATGTACCGCATCGTCGTGGGTTCGATGGTAAAGCTTAGCTTACTACCGATGCGGATCAGCCGTAGCACGCGCAATGGATCATCCATGAACGTCTGCCGCGGATCGAGAGGCGTTCTCATGATTCGCGCGTCTAGATCCTCGACGCCTCGGCCCGTTAGATCCACGACCTCTTGCTTCTCGAGATCAAACAACAACGAGTTGACGGTCGCATCACGACGGAAAGTGTCTTCCTCTGGCGTGCCAAACTCCATTCTGGGGGTTCGGCTCTGGCCATCGTAGACCTCCTTCCGCAAGTTGACCAGATCAATGTCCAGGCCAAATAGTTTGCCGCCGGCCGTCTCGAGCTTCTTGGACTTGTCGTTATTTCTCTCCACTATGTAGAACCGACTAAACCTAGCGTCTGGGATACCTAAGTCGGCGGCTCTTTGCTGATACTTGGCACCGATTTCTGGCCGAGCGGAGAAACTCTCGAGGAACATGCCGAATTCCCGACCTGTGACTTTGCTCAGCGCCAGATCAAGGTCTGAGGAAGGGATCCCGAGCAGACGGTCCCGCACCCAGCCGCCTGCGATCCATATTTGGAGCCCAGAAAAGTTCTGCGCGCATTCGAGCAGCAATTCGCGGAGGAGCTGTTCGGCGGGGAGCAAATCAATGGTCCTCTTGGGCTTTGATGCCGACATCGTCGATGTTCCCTGAGCGCAAGGCTGAATCGTCTGTATTGTATAGACAGGGGTCTTTACGGAAGAAGAGCCGAAGTCACGTTTCAGTCTCTTTGCTTGGGGCTCGGTGGTCGTCGTGGTCATTGCGTATTTCGCGCAAACATGGCACCGCGGCCTCGTTAGAGAGAGCGCGAGCGGTGGCGGCGTCGGGCGTAGCCGCAATCCAAGTATTCTGCGTATGTCTTGTAGTCACGCGACACGGCTGCATATCATGATTGCCAGTTGGACGAGGGCGTTGAGAGATGAACAGCCGGCCCGTAAACGCTTGCTCTTTGAGAATGCATTTGTAGTCGTGACTCGTGGGAAGACGACAAGATGCTGCTTGTTGCCGTGAGTGGAGCTGAGCACGTAAGCATGCTAAGTTTAATTGGACCCAAAAGGAAATGTGTGGAGCTTGCGTGCAGCCGCCGGCAACGGCCGGCACTGTAAAAAGCACTGGGCAATGACAACATTCAGAAACTTTAATCATCCATCTCCAACACAACCACACGTAGTTAGTCTCGTCGTGCAATATGAAGTTGGCTCGCGCAAAACTCTCCCAGACTTTGGCTCTTGCATTCATACTCATCATGACTAGAATGACACCGATCTCTTGCCGGCGACCACTGATTGACATGGCGTCGACGCAACCCGTACCTACGTGATAGTTTCGCCGAGATGGGCTTTGCGTTGCCCAGCTTACAGCGGTTTTGTTGCTGCCATGTTCGCGCGACTTGCAGCGAAACAAGCCGTGCTGAAATACGCATGAATATGGACATTCTTCGTCCGATGGACTAGGTACCTACCTCTTATTCTTCGTCATGGAACAAATGGGTGGGTAGGTGAATACTTGCGGCAGCGGGGCCCATTTGCCTCAACTCAGACCTGCGCCCTTTGCAATGATGATCGCTCACTACGGAGTATGTACGATTAGACCCTCATTGCACGATTTGTCCGCCACGTGCTGTTGCCTTCACATGTATGATCTAGGTAGGCCTGATGTACGGGAAAATGAATAGGAGGACGGGAAACTACTTGAACCGAGTGTACGGAGTATCCTGATGGAATGTTGTCGGTACTACATATGCACGAATTGGCTTCATGGCTCACAAAGGCACTCGCAAGGTGTCTTGGCCGACAGGATTGCATCATTGGCAAATGATTGAGAACGCCGGAAAAGGCCCTAAATGTGAAGACACCAGCTAGTAGTCTTGATCCGAGATTGTCCACGGACAACCCGAACACCAGTTTCAGCGCAATAAAACAGTTGATAATGCGGAGTACAGAGTACCTCGAGATTACTGGTAGTACGGAGTTCGAATGGAAAGAGTCGAAATCCTTGCACTACTTGATTGCGACATGTGAACCTTTTTGGGGACGCCCTCTTCCGCGCCTACTTTGCGGTGTAATTTCCATGACACGCCCTTTCTGTACCTTTGGCGAGATCCGCGCCGTGTTCAAATTCTCGGCACTCTCGGAGTCATTGCTTGGGGTTGCTGCATTCTTGGCGCATCCCGTTCTGGAAGCACCGCGACGAGATGTTGTGGACGCCGAGGAGTCCGGTATTGGTCTTCCGTGGGACTTGAAATTGGTCGAGACCTTGACGTAGCCGGAATTCTCCAGACGTGGCTTTCTCAGAGACCCACGTGTACCAGCGCCAGGTTGTGTGGAAGGAGTCCAGCCTTTAAGTATTTTCCCGGCCTCCTCTTCCAGCATCTGGTATGCGCGCTTTCGAGGTCTATTCAGGCGAGGTGCCGAAGGTACGTTAGCGCTTTCTGTTTTCGTTCTTGCGTCGCGGTCATCACGGATAGCGCTCCTGGAGGGTGGAATGGTGCTTTCGGCTGCTTCATCGCCCGAACCGCCCTGCGATGAGAGCGTCCCGTTGATGTCCTGGGGTTCCAGAGCTTCTCGCCAGGATGGTCTCATGGCGTGGTTTCCTTTCTCGAGCTGAGCCAATTTGATCATTTCCAGAATGCGCCTTTCTGGAAGCTGGACCTCCTGTTGCGCAGCATTGGCGTCCATCTCGGGTGCTCTCAGCTTCGTCTGTCCCATGTGTTGAGAGCTGGGCTGTCGTTGCGGGGAGCAAAGAAGGCTGGTGGGTTGTGCCATGTTGTCAGAAATCGCAAAGGTTCCTGTGACGAAGATTTCCGGGCAAGGGCGAAAATGAAGCTGCTGCAAATTGATGTAGGTACTTCGTCGTGTCTGTGGTAGCCCTGAGAGAAGATAGGGAGGTAGTAGGTCAATGTGTTCGGCAGATATGGCAGCTAGCGACGCCTGATGGCGGTTCGTGACAGCTCATCGTAGTTGGCGACAGTTGGCGGAGAGCTGGCAATAGTTCGTGATGATGGGTGACAGTTGACAACATTAGTGACACTTGTGGATATGTAGTTGGCGAAAACTTGCCAAGGAGACTCGGCCGACTGACGCGGAGAAGTTGCGAGTCGCGACAAACAACATTCTTGTTCCTTGCACGCGCCACCAAGTGTTTCAGAAGCGGTGCCGAATCCCGATCCACCGTGCGGCAACGCACTGGCATTAATCTCACGGGTGCGAGTCGCTTCTGGCTTGATTCGGCCGAAAAGGTAGTTAGCTCTGAGGCTGTCAGATGTAAGATTTGTGAACGTCACGAAGAGCATTGGCGCCTGAAATGTCTTGGCAAAGACTTTCAGCGTCAGCAAGTTACGCGCCTCGGCCAGAACATCAGGACCTGGTTACGCAGTGCGGCCGTCAAGACTCAAGAGGTATGTACGTGCGATGCCTTCGTACTTACTTTGAGGAGCACTGGACGTTTTTGGGAATAGGCGCGCGACCGACCGCACTGGTCGTGCGAAGACGAGCGACGTCATTGAAGATTTGAAGATGTGTACCTGTGTGCCTCCGGTCCATCCTAGCACGGGCGATGGCCTGAGTGACGTGTTCCAACAAGTCAATGAGAAAACATGCCATGCCTTTGCAAACATTGCCACGACTTGTTACTGATTCAAGTCTCACCCCGTCTACGAACATGCTCGTAGGTCCAGCAGTGTGCCGCGTGCGTTGCATGATTATCCCCAGATGAATTCGACTTTGTGTTCAACTTCCATGTGTCCCGACTCCCGACTCCCATGCTGAGACTATGTTAACACCCCACGCGCGCGACTCGCGCAATTTGCGACACAAGGGTCTACGTACTTTGTGTCCAGGGGTCGATGCAGTTGGCACCAAATCGTCACCCGCCATCACCGGCATCACATGCAGATGGTGCAGCTGGCAGGGGTATTGAGCGTTGGTTCAGGGTTGTGTTGGCTTCATCTGTGGAGCGGGTGCAAAATCGAGAGATTTGCGACTTCTTGAAGCTGCAACACAGTCAGATGTTTTTATCGAGAGGGAACGGCAGACACCCAGAATTTTGAACATTTCCGAGGAGTCCGCTCCAGCTCTGGCTCGAATGCCTAAAGAAAGTGTTACATACTATCGGTCCAGTGTAGGATTTCGGGTCACTAGAAATTTTAGTCATTTTTCAGACAGACCCTGAGTCCAAAGTTCTTGCTATTTTTTGCGACACTACTCCGTACCTGGGTATGGATTCCTATGGATTCTGTGTCCTCTTTAGCTCACGTCGGTAATCGTCTCTGTATCACCCGTCATGTCTCTTTCTTACATGCAGGTCTTACGTGCAGCTATCTGGGGATATTTGTGAGACAATGCTGATACATATGTAGGTAGGCAACGTCCACGGGCAATGGCTTTGAATGTTGATGGCCTTTCAACTTGGACATCAAACAATTCTAGGGACCATTATGTTGGAAGGAGGCAATAAGGTTGGCCGACGGGCCGACGATGCTTAACCTTTTTTCTTCTCTTTTTTCTTCTCTTTTTTCTTCTCTTTTTTCTTCTCTTTTTTCTTCTCTTTTTTCTTCTCTTTTTTCTTCTCTTTTCAATTGAATTGAATTGTCGCCGGTCGGCCGGCACGTGCTGTTGATGCAGGGCTCTCCAGGTCCAGCAGCGCAGCATCCCAAGCTCACCGCCCTACCAAATCGAGCCTTTGCTAGGGCGTTCCTTCCTTCCCTGTCCCTTGCGAGACCCCCGTCCATGTCCCGCAAAAAAAACTTTCTCATCGCGCCTTCCCGCCGGCCTCTCAGCCGTTTATGCGCAGTCGTTGAGCTGCTGACGAGAGGCTTCAGATCGCTTGCATGTTGTTCAATCAAGCACACGATGGCGGTTCCTTAGATCGCGTCGCCGGGCCGTCATGGACGGATGATCGATATTACCTATTGAGACAAGATGCTGTAGCCTCGTGCCACCAAGTTCAAGTTCTCCATTCCCAATCGTCTTACGGAATGGCACCCCGGCTTTTTCCAACCCGTCGCGCATCGCAATTTGACCAATCATAAGTCAGTTTGGGCCCTTGCCGGCGGAGCGTGGGGCCGTCGATAAGGATTCTGCGCTAATCCCGCTGCTGGGGGTTTGCATCAGCTCAGCTCGTTGTTCTGGACTGAGAATGAGCTTACGGAGAAGTTATTGTCGAACATTCGCTGCTTTGCTTCTTTGAGCTTCTTTAGTTCAATTGAGTCCCTTTAGCTGCCATGGGTATTCATGGCCGTGGCATGTGGTGTCCCCAACGGCTTTCGACGGGACGGCTACCGCCGCTTCGAACCACAGCATCGTCCTTCAACACGTGTCCCTCGAGTCGTCGCCTTTAATTATCCGTCTTCCCACGTCTCTCCCCTCGTCTCCTCCTGCGTGTGCAAGACAAGCGCTTCTTGTGTTGTTGAAATATTCTCCACGAGATTTTGCATCGCTCCCAGTAAGGCAACTTCGAAACCTCGCCATGTTTCGTCGCTGGAAGCAGAAATCCGGGGACAGTCGCGTCCAGAAGGTTGGCGAAGACTCAGCTCCCGAGACAGTCGTCGAGCGCAAATCGTTTTTCGAGGCTGCGTTGCCTGTCTTTGCCTGTGGGGCTGGTCTTTTCTCAGATGGCTACATCAACAATGTCAGTGACTTGATATATTCTCTATGGCGGCGAAGTTGCTTCGAGTTGGAAAGGGGTGCTAAGGCAAAGTGACTGACTGAGCGTTCGTAGGTCATTGGCTCCGTCAACACGATTCTGAAGCTGCAGTACAAGTCGGTGTACAAGAACTCGAATGCGGCCAAATATGTTGCCGATGTCGCCTTTGCTGGTACAGTCGTTGGACAGCTGCTGTTTGGATTCACCTGCGATC
Source organism: Claviceps monticola (assembly GCA_018360055.1). Lineage (NCBI taxonomy): Eukaryota > Fungi > Ascomycota > Sordariomycetes > Hypocreales > Clavicipitaceae > Claviceps > Claviceps monticola. The sequence continues at coordinate 8,790 of SRPP01000619.1, forward strand.
ACTGGTCACGGACGAACACCCTCATGGTATCGACGGGCATCCTCATTCTGTTCACCGCCCTCGGGGCTGGTTCGTACTACAAGGGTGAACCCGTTGGCATGTTCAACATGTTAGCGGCTTGGCGGTTTTTCGTGGGAATCGGCATTGGAGGTTCGTCTCGCGTGGCTCACCCACGATGCATATGCGGTACGAAGCTAACAATTCATGTCCAGGCGAGTACCCTGCGGGCAGTGTGAGCTGCGCAGAGTCCACGGGTGAACTGAAGAGCGGTACCCGTCATCGTTGGTTCATCTTGTTTACAAACACCATGATTGACTGGGGCTTTGTGTTTGGTGCTTTTGTTCCTTGTACGTTCGACCTCTCCAACCCAGGACTCATGGCTTCCAGCCGACGAGTATCAATGAAAGGCAAGCTGACTGACTTGTTTCCAGACTTGGTCGCTGCTGCATGCCATAGCAGCCATCTGGAAACGATATGGCGCACCAGTCTAGGCATCGGTGTCATCTTCCCCCTCATCCTCTTCGTCATGCGTATGAGGCTAAAGGAACCCGAAGAATTCTCCAAGAAATCCATGCGCAAGAACACGCCGTACCTCCTCGTGCTGCGCTTCTACTGGTGGCGCCTCTTATGTGTCAGTCTCATCTGGTTCATCTACGACTTCAGCACATACGCATTCGGCATCTACTCGAGCGATATCCTCGCAGGAATCTACGGCGACGAAGCCCCCCTGACGACCGTCTTTGGGTGGAACACCGTCATCAACATGTTTTATCTCCCTGGCACCATTCTCGGGGCCTTTGTGTCGGACTGGATCGGACCCAAGTATACCCTGATTGGCGGTGTCGTCGTCCAATCTCTCGTCGGCTACATCATGGCGGGCGTCTACGGCAGCATCAAGAATCATATCGCCGGCTTCGCCATCCTGTACGGCATCTTTCTCACGCTGGGCGAACTTGGTCCGGGAAACAACATTGGTCTCCTGGCGGCCAAGACGTGCGCGACTGGCGTGCGCGGTCGATACTACGGAATCGCATCAGCGGTTGGGAAGGTTGGTGCCTTTGTCGGCACCTTTGTGTTTCCGTACATCCAGGCTGCCGGTGGCGAGGGCACGGTCCAATCGGCTCAGTATCCCTTCTGGGTTGCCTCGAGTTTGTGCATCTTGTCCGCCGTCGTGGCCTTCTTCTTCATTCCCAACGTGTCACAGGATACTATTGCGGAGGAGGATAAGAAATTCCGCGCCTTTTTGGAGAGCCAGGGCTGGGATACGACGCAGCTAGGATTGGGTAAACACGATTCCGAGGCTGGTCTCGTGGAGGAAGAAGAAGGGGCGGGAGAGAAGATTGCTGGCAATGACGGGCGAAGCTTGCCTGTCGGCATCTAATTTCTTTGCCTTTCTCTTTTTCTTTCCATGGACTGTTTTTTTGTTGCAAATAATCTTGGCAGCAAGTGCTTGCTACATGTATGTGTGTGTGTTATAGAAGGAAGACACGTAATGACAGGTCAGTGTATAGAAGAGGTGGAAATAGAGGGGAGAGGGGAATGATGGAAACAGAGTGTCCGGTAGGTTATAACGAAGCCTAGTTCTAGCGTTCAGATACCATTTAGCTACTTTCTTATCCTGTAACTTTTTCTTTATTTTCTTTCCAGCTTCCGTACTGAAGCTGCTGTCCCATCAAATCTCCGGACTACAACATCGAGCGCGCAGCAGATGGCATCAAGACCGAAAGACCGAAGAAGATGCGTCCACACTGACCACGGCAAAGTTGTCGCTCAAGCATCGCCACAACAGTCTTCAGGCTATTGAGTCGGCACATAAAACGGTCATCTCGCTCGTCGACGCCCGCTGGTGCCGTCGGACCGACGAGCGCTCCAACTAGCGCTCCTACCGTCGTTGCCTAGCTACTCGACTAGATAGTTCTTCGGACCTAGCCTTAGTCCGCCATCACGCCCCTCGGGAGGCTCTGCGGAGTGGGCGCTTTGCGCCCACTCTGCCGGTGTCAATAGCAATCAATACCGTCGTTGCCTCATGCGCCAGCATTTCGCCTCCCACGCCGATCTCAACGCCCAGTATGTACATACAACTACATAGCACCAGCCAGGGCGATACATACTGCAATGAGCGACGATGCGACAAGCGGTCCTCATATGCGGTCCTCATATGCGGTCCTCATCCCGTCACGCCATTCCCGATCCCGAACGAAACCGTCTGGCCCGTGGATGATTCATGCGCCCCAATTTGTACCATTTGTACCCGAGATACCGCAGGACTTACTCGAGCAGGCCGGTTCGTCACTGATGTACGCCATGCCAATGGAGCAGAGTCCGCACCACTCCTACTGCAGCATAGACATTGGAGTCGTTCCCCTCCTATCCCGCCAATCAAGGCACTATCCTGCACGGCATGTACGATTACTCCACGAGCGCCAGTCCAGCGTCCATGTCTCGACCAGCTTTCTGGAGCCGAGTGGTCAGCATGGAAGGGCTGCGTCCGAGCAAGAAAACTGCTCAAGAGATGGTGTATACAATGCCGGGCATGTAGACAGCACTCCACTCCCTGATTGTGTATCATCTTTGCTTTGCACGAAGATGTTGGCATTATATCTTCACTTATACGCGCATAGCGGAAATCTTTGATTACGGCGTTCAAAACAAACATCGCATTTAACACGAGCATCTAAAAATCTCCAAACATGGCGTCAGTCAAGCATTACGAGGCCGGAATCACTGAAATTCCTATTCTCACGATAGACCCCACTGTGGCCTGTCGATGCTGGCCACAGGTACCAAGCATGGGGCTGCATGACTGAGGTTTTCCACGAGCCATTTTGGACATAATGTGGAGCCATATTCGAGGCCAGTTAAAGGAACTTGGAGAAAACATGATGAGAATCTATCGGCTCGTAGAGGAAACAAATGCATAAACGGCATGTATGCAAAACGAAGCATAAACGAATCTGGGTTCAATCTTCTTGGCTTCCCTCCCCTAGAGCGAGGATGAGATCTAGATATCTTCCTATGGCTCGTGGTGTTGGACCACGAGCCAAGATATGCTGCCATGGTCAACCGATTGCGTTCCCCTCTCAGTTTCCTCACGATCGGCCTCACTCTGTGACTCTTCGTGAGACCTCCGGAATCCGCGACTGTTGACACCTCCGTGGACCCTCCGTTGTATTTCTGTGGAACTATCTAAGACGGTTGCGACTATCGCTGTTAGAGCGGTTCCAACAGAATCCATCAAATGACAATATTATCGACATTCACTCAAATAATCAATCATCTTCCATCAGATTACATAGTTAAGTCTGACAGGAACACGACTCGACCGACGACGTATCCTTCGCCTTTGAGACACTGATACGGATTTTGAAATTTCTAGCCGAGTTATTCACGTTCGCCCCCATTGCATAAAGAGTAGGCCACAGACGAGAAAACCAGGTCGGCTCTCCACACTCAAAGTCGCGATGCTTCGAAGTCGCCAGGCCTCCAAGGCCTTGCAAGCTGCAACCCAGACGCGATCATTCACATCCACG
>SRPP01000062.1:0-77943 GCA_018360055.1 Claviceps monticola
TCGTTTGCATGTACCTATATATCCCGCACTAAGCTGAGTTCCTACCAGCTTAGTGTTCTGACCTTTTGGTCGGGTCGGTAAGGGATATCCGATTCCTCACATTAGTCACGGTAAAAGTTAGGAACGTTTCGTGGATCACACCCCAGATGGGCAGAAAGCTCATAGCTGAAGTGGGGCGTCCGCATTGAGTTAGAGCAAGGGCATGGAAGCAGTCGAGATTCACCACTCAAACAGAACAAGATATAGGTATATAGTTAACCCATGTTTGAACCAGAGATACCTAGCCAAATATATATATACCGCAGAGCCGCACCGGTATATGCCGCTTCTCTCATTTACGCCTCTGCTTCTAGTTCCGCTGCCCTGTGCTTCCAGTATCCCTCACGGATCGGATCCCACTTCTCCCACAGTCTCTGCAGACATACCTTTGCCTTGGCCGTATCTCCAGACTGAACATGCGCATCGGCCAGTAATTCTAATGCATGCGAGCTTTTAACATCCTCGCCCTCTTCGCCTAGACTTGTGATGAACTGACTTGAAAATTCGACAACATCAGAAAAGGATCTACCACCCTTGGTCAGGACGCCACGAAGGTAATTCCAGCTTGACTGGTTCTGTGGCGCGAGAACAATCTTCTCCTTTGCGTAGCCAAGTTCGTCATCAATTACGGAGGCAGGAACTTTAGGATCATGGGCCGTTGCTGGTAAATCAGCTGTACACACAGCGGGGTCAGTAAAGATGAGGAAAAAGCGATGAGCCCAGGCGGAATTGTTGCGGATGTCGTCCTCGATCAAGTTTTGGGTCGCGGCAAGCTCGGCGATATTCCACATGCCTAGTTTCTTTACCAGATACTGGCGATAGGACCAGACGTGATAATTCTTGGCGTCTTCCTCCAACATGGTATTGACAAACTGGATCTCGGTTCTGGCAAGCTTCGCAACAATCTCCTTCTCTGAGGCAATACTGGGCACATAGTGATCCATCAGCAATTGACGATGATGCCAGATCTGGTAGTTCTTGAGATTCGACATGGCCACCTCGTTAAGCCAATTGATTTCTTCGGGAATGGGAAGTTGTAGCGTCTGCACTATCTTGAAGCGATAAAGCCAGACGGTATAGTGTGCCGGGTTCATCGAGATAATGTGCTCGGTAAGACGGAGGCATCGCGGCGAGCATTCTTGCGCTGCCATGACCGCGCGAAGGTACGAAACGCCTGGGATCGTCAGCGACATTATGGCAAAGTCACAGTTGTCGTTGACCCACCTTCAGCGTAGTCGTCTGGGTAGGCAATTTGTGCGAGAGCATCGGCTGGTTCACTGTGAGGAATGGGTATCACGTCGTCCCATTCTGGATCATTGGCAAGCGAGCCAGTGATTTGACCGTACAATTCCTTCCTCAATGCAGACATCTCTTTTCTCCTCATCTTTTCGTCGACGATTTCTTGCTCCGATATTTCACAGCCGTTGGCGAGTGCGTTTTTCCGTTTTGACAAGAACTGTTGGTGAAGTATGTCCAATGCGGAGAGGCGAGCCTGCTGCAGAGTGCGGTGCTGGAAGTCCTCAAGCTTGTATGTGCCAATGTCTCTGCCGCTTTTATCCTTGCCCCAAACGTAGTCTTTGCGCAGGCGGCGGATGGGGAGGCCGTCCTTGGTGACTTGCTTCCAGTAGTCGCGCTCTGCTTTATTCGACAGAGGAACTCTATGATCGACTACAGGAAGAACAAGCTTTGTGTGAGTGTAGGCTGTCTTCTCTTGAGGCGTCAAGCCAGGAAATCCAACTTCTTCGAATCTCTTCTCGGCGGGGTTCGTTTGGTAAAAGCGTTGTATCATGCGCTGGCCGACTGTCTCTGGAGCAGGTTCTGGAGGCCTCTGGTCAGCTTTTATAAAAAACCTCATTTCTACGAGCCAGGGCTCATTACCTTTGGGTTCTGCTGCATTTCCCTTCCCACCAGCTTTTGCCTTGGGCGCCATGTTGGCAGTTGCGATATTAGCGGGGTTCAGGATGAAGAATAGAATAGGTAGTGAAGGCTTGGTGTGGCTAAGTATTGTTCTTTGAGGGGCTCCACCAAATTTCCTTGAACATGTACGCGCCCGGATCAATAGTCTCAAGGCTTCAACAACACAGCAGCCCAGCCAACCAATCGCAGGCAAACCATGATCAGGAAATCATGTAGAATGCATTGTTCACAAGCATGCGGTCCTGTCTGTATTTGGACTTGTTGCCCTCCTGCCATGTTCTATTCAAGAGAGGTATACCTATGCATAAAAATTGCCCTGAAATGAGGCACATAAATCAGCCTGCCCAAACTCCATCGCCAAGACACTGAATCCATCGCATATGGGGACTACCATGAGATCGGGCTCATGATCTGGGTATCCATCCGTCTAGTACTCTCCTGTCCTGACTAGTACATAATTTCTGTCAATGTATCTCGCCTTCGTGCCTTCATTTTTCTTGGTCATGAATCGTAACGGCTCCCCCCCTCCCTCCGCCGTACCCCTGTTGGAGTGGTGAAGCTCACAGAGCGCGAAAATTTTGTGACATGATTAGCCATCGCTTGAGTCCACGAGGCGGGTTCTTGGCCATGGAGTCCCAATTTGGTACGAGCACGAACGTCTCAGTGAACATCTTCCGCGCGGCCTCTCTGCCCTTGCCGAATTGAACTTTCCCCATTGTGGTTACTACAAGGCTCATTCGTGCTCCGCTCGACTCGCTTTTGGTGTTTTCCTGAATGTTCTTGGGCGCTGCGTACTTCGAGGAGGGATTGATCACGTGAACGTCTAAGGATTCCATATCGTATCGAACGCCGGCGCCTTGGCCTTCTAAAAGCGTGGAATAGGCAGCAGGTGTGACCACCACGGATCCATTGATCGAAATATCGGCGGCGATGGTGTATTTCGACGATGAGTTGATGTAGAAATTGGAAAGCTGCGATCGGTTGTTCAGAGCTTGGTAGTAGTGGTTGACAAATATTTCAGCAGCTAAAGGGCAAGCAAAGGGTTAGATGGGTTGAAGACATAAAGTTGAGACAAGGAGAGCAAACCGCGGCGCAAAGTCTGACCTTCGATGGAGGCCTTGGCCTGGGTGTTGGCATCTGGGGGTGGCATCTCGCCTAAGTTCTCAGCTCAAGCAAATGGAAAGCGACGTAGCTTTGCGATGTGACAAAAGACTTAAACAGGTCGTGTTGCAGCGCAAACCCGACGATGGCGCAAAATTCAACAGTCTCAAGATATGAATGTAGGATTAAGATAGATGCGCCGTGCACCGGGTGAGTCTGGCGGAGCGCCAATTCGCACATGGGTGGGTCCACATGTTTGTCATTTCTTCTTGCGCTTCACGGCATCTTGAGTCTTGACCTTCAACAACCTCGCATGCCCGATTTCTTCGCACACGACGGCCCCTTTTCCGAACACCATCATGGGGCCACCGTCTTCACAAGTTCTTTCAGGGCTGCGGCGAGCTCGACTGAACATTTCTGGTCGACTACAATCGGTTTGCAGCCGCAGTTGGCCTGGGAGTGCTCGATGGAGCAGCACAAGCCCTGAAGCCCTCTCCTCTTCAGAGAAGCCAAAGAAGCCATACTACATCACAACGCCAATATTCTACGTCAATGACGGTATGTGAACTGCTTCAACAGCTTCTCAAAGACACCGCCATAGAGAGGCATCAAAGCTGATCACAAACTTGCTCAAACTTGCTTGCAGCGCCTCATATTGGTCATTTTTACACGATGGTCTTGGGTGATGTTTTCAAACGATGGCAACAGATGAGAGGAGAGGAAGCCTTTCTCCTCACTGGAACAGACGAACATGGCTTGAAGGTTCAGCGCGCCGCAGAAAAACAAGGACTCGACGTAAAAGAATTCTGTGACGCCAACTCCAACAAGTTTCGAGATCTTGCTGCGGCGGGTGGCATCTTGAACGACGCCTTCATGCGAACTACGGATCCACAACACAAGAAGGCAGTCAGTGAGGTCTGGCTACAACTCAAGAATGCGTTACCGAAACACTTGGGCCTATACAAAGGCACTCATAAAGGATGGTATGCAGTGAGCGACGAATGCTTCTACCCCGAGGGCATGGTCAGGACGAACATTGTGCCCCAGACTGGAAAGAAAATTATGGTCAGCGTCGAGACGGGCAGCGAGGTCGAATGGGTGGAGGAAGAAACGTGGTTTTTTCCCCTTACCAAGTACAAACATAGGCTCTTGGAGTTTTACGACAAGAACCCGCGTTGGATTACACCGAGTCATCGATTAAATGAGGTTCGGCAGTGGGTGGAGGACAATCTGCAAGATATTTCCATCACAAGACCCGCGTCACGGCTGAGTTGGGGTATTCCTGTCCCCGAGGATGACAGTCAAACCATCTATGTCTGGGTTGATGCGCTGGTCAATTACATCACACAAGCGGGCTACGGAACCGAGTGGCACTCACAATCCGAACCCATGGGCATCTGGCCTGCAGACTTGCAAATCGTTGGCAAGGATATTCTTCGCTTCCATGCCATTTACTGGCCCGCGCTACTCATGGCTCTGGAACTTCCACCCCCAAAGCATCTGCTGTGCCACAACCACTGGACCATGTCGAATCAAAAAATGTCCAAGTCGGTGGGCAACGTGGTAAATCCGTTCTTTGCCTTGCAACGATGGGACGTTGACACACTGCGCTACTACCTCATGCGCAACGCAGGTTTATCCAAAGACATGAGCTACGCAAACCAACAAATTGCAGTGGTATACATGAAAGAACTGCAAGCCAATATGGGAAATCTATTACACAGAATCACGCGGTCCAAGTTTAAAAACAAGTGGTCACTTGTGGAAGTCATGGAGGATCTCCGCGACGGCAAGATACGCGCCATGGCCAAAAGGTATGCAAATACAAAATATACAAGCTTGGATGAGCATTTGAAGCGTTGTCCGATTGAATACCGTCGGAAATTGAACTACTACCACACGAGTGGCGCTCTCCATGAGCTTTTTAACCTTCTAATTGAGGTAAGAAATATTCGATCCGAAATCAGAAAACTCACTCGTGCAATCTCCGGTTTCTCATCTTTTTCTTTCCTGTTCTTCCTTCTCATTTGCCGTACTTTCAGACCAACCGCTATATGTCAGAAACGACACCATGGGAGCTGGCCAGAGAAGGGAGGTCTAAAACGCGCATGCTCTTGAACCTGGTTATTCACAGCGCTGCAGAGGCGTTGCGCATCGCTGCTATCCTGCTACAACCGATTATGCCCACCAAAGCAGCGCTTATGCTCGATGAGTTAGGCGTGGCGGAAGATCGAAGGACACTTAAATACTGTTACAAAGGCAAGGATTTATTCTACGGCATCGATCTACAGATGGACGATGGTTCAGGCCGCATGACTAAGTGGAAGAGCATCTTTCCACCGATGCCCGATGCAGAAGATCCTTCAAACGAAGAGTTCATGAAGCGACTTAACATTGCTTTCTCCGACACAACGCCTAATCCGAAAAATCAACTCGCCGACTATATGGTCATGGAGGTAAGATTCGGGAAGCACGAGGCGGCCGACATGCTGGCCCAGATGGTCGCTGTCAAGCAGGCTGCAGCTCAACAGACTGCCGACGACACTGTCAACGAGACTCCCAACGAGACCGTCAAGTAGAGGCGTGGTGATCAAGACTGAGAGTCTGCAGGTGCGATCAAGTGTAGGACTATCTTATGGGCAGGTAGGTAGGCAACAAGATGCAACAAATGTTGCGCTGTACAAAATTAGTATTGAATATGATGTGATTGATGTGCATTATTTGATTCTCGTCCTCTCCACGATCATGATGCTACATGATTCCCCGTATTCCCGGTACATAGTAGTTTGTATCATATAATCTACTATTAATTTACTGTCATGTCAACTATGGTCTCCGAGTGTCCGACATGTTTGGTCGACTCGTGCTCTACGGAGTTAAGTACCTACCTAAGTTCTGGAAGCCGAGCAAATATGGAGCCGGGCAAAGCGGAGCGAAACACTATCCAGTCTCGACTCTCGATAATCTCCCATCCCCATGATAGGACACAAAGATTGTCCCGCGACTCCCACCTCACACAGCCGCAACCAGATCGGGTAATTCTGAATAGTATAGCGCACGCGCGATTGCGGCTCAGAAGTAGCCGCGGCTTGGAGAATGCGATTAAACCAAAACATAGGTACCTTCAGCCTTCCTTCCATCTCCATCACCCTTTTTGTCTCTCACCCTCACTCTCTTACACATATGTACGAATAACACGAACGCAGCCATCAAGGCCAGCAAGGTCCTTCTCGTGCCGTATGAAGCTCGTCATGTACCCAGGTACCACACCTGGATGAAAGATCCAGTACGCTACCACTTCTACCACGAGGAAAACGATTGAGGGAAAAAGTAAAGGATGGAGAAAAGGAAGTTTAATGGTTCAGCTTTCTAACGCCAAGTTCTTGCTTGATGATGGACCTAGGCTATTCAGGAAGCCACGGCATCAGAGCCCCTAACCCTGCACGAAGAGTACGAAAACCAGCGCTCGTGGCGCGCATCATGCGATAAACTCACCTTTATTGTCTGCGAGGCACCCGCTCCCGGCGCCTCGGCCATCATTCAGGCTGGCGATGCAGATGCAGAGGAGCATATGAGGGGAGACATAAACATGTTTATCTACGACGACGAGTTTGGGGCCCCAGAGGACGAGACGGCGGGTCAGCTGCGCGGGGAGATCGATGTCATGGTAGCGGAGAAGGGCCATTGGAGGAAAGGGTATGGGCGAGCTGCTGTGGAAACTCTGCTAATATATGTGCGGCGAAATTTGGAAGGCATTCTGAAAGAATATGGGGGAGGAGAGGGGGCAAAGATGGCGGGGTTGATGGTCAAGATTAAGGAGGGCAACGCAGGGAGTAGGGCGCTATTTGGAGGGCTCGGGTTCCGGCAAACCGGGGAGGTGAATTACTTTGGGGAGGTGATGATGGTGATTGCGTGGCGGGACGTTGAGGAGCTGGTGGATGGGTGGTTTCGGACGGAGGAGACGGGGGATGAGGGGAGGGCGTATGAAGAAATTCGGTATGAGGGGGGGGATGAAGACGAGGATACGTGACTGTTTGACACAGAGATCTTGCCGCTTGAGATCTTGAGGCTGGCTGATGCGGAATGCAAGGAAAGCAATACAAGTAATAGCACAATCGTGGGCCTCTTGATGCAATACGATACAGGGTCAAGCGTGATTGTAACCGTATTCCTAATTCCAAATTCAGGAGCCTCGATTGCAGCGAGACACACTCTCAGCTCTGTATGTAGACTGTGCACACCTGGGGATTGTCCCAATTTCAGTCCCGGGTAGGTAGCAGGCTCGGCGTGGTCGTCCTTGATTCTTTAAAACAAGGAGGAGCGAGGTGATCTTATTAAGAATGTCTCTTCCGAAAATTCGCACCTGCGGGCCTTACGTCTTCTTCAACAACATCTCCGCTCCTTATCAGAACGTTGCAGAACGTCGCAGGATGTATTGGCGTATGTCTACGGAGTATGCTGATACAATCGTTCAAGAGGCTTCCGCTAGCAATAATTCGGCTTCCTCGAGAAATCCGGTGCTCGAGGAAGACGTATGATTGCTAGCGGCATTCTTATGAAACGATCGCATTAGCATAGAGTCGAGGAAGCCGAATTATTGCTTGCGGCATTCTCATGAACGATCTCATCGCATCAGCATAGAGACATACGCAAATATGTTCTGCGATGAACCTGACGCCTGCAGGAACATCTTCGAAACTGACGATATTGTCCGCCTCGACTGGTCGGATGATGCCGAAGACACGAAGACATCCTGACATACTATGTATTTACCTACATATGTATACACACTCCATTATACATTAATAAATAACAACTATGTATGTAGTTGAATAACGATTGCGGGAAGACCGAAAACTGCTGCATGTACAATCGAGAGGTCTTTTCTCTCTCAGGTTTACTCCGTAGAGATTTGGTTGATGGAAAGCTCGACTTGAATACATACAGTGAAATATAGTGAAATATAGTGAAATACAGTGATGTTGTTTTCTCTTCCACAAAGCTGTTTGGGGCCGTTCTTGGTATGTATCGTTATAGGTGGTACATATGTACAATGTACCCATGCCGTAGTGTCACCCGGGACCCCGGCTCGTTCCCCCTCTTTTTGTCCGCTCCCTGCTGTCATTGGCCTTGTCGAATTTACGTGAGCCCTGGCCTTTAAAGTTCTCCCATCGCATCAACTTTCGAGACCACCCGTTTCTCCGATAAACCTCTACCAGAAAGTTGCTGTGGGCGCCTCTCACAACGGCTCGACTCGTCGGTATTCCTAATTCTTTGGGTTGCGGTCGGTGCCGAATAGCGGGCGGTGCCATGCCTGTCGCGCGCTGCGTTTGCGATTGGCACGCAGCAGCAAGTCCACCATGGGCGACGCGTTAAACATCGAGAAGCTGCTCAACACCGGCTACTTCACTTCCTCCCGCGCTCACAGCACTGACCCGTCAGTAGAAATCCTCTCATACGAATCGTATTTGCAGCCGCTTCTGATGGAGGCGCCGGTTCACTGACTTTACCGACTCAGACCGGCTTCATCACGAGCGCCCCTCATCTCGCCGCATGCTCGTCGGGACTCCAACCCGCCACCAGTGCCCGCTCATGGCCAGGTTCCCAGAACCGTCCATCTCGTACCCGCGCCGCCGTCCAGAAAGAATCATCCGCCGCCAGTGACGGTTGAAGACGAGAGCGTCTCGCTTGCCAGGGAATATGGCTCTTCGCCGCCAACGGCAGACTCCGAAGAGGAACCGCCGTCCAGAGGCGATGTGGATCAAGACCCAGTCATCATCGAAGTGCACCAACACAATCCCGAACGACGTTTCGTGATCGTACCAGAAGATGCGAAACGGCAACCGCCTGTTGGGGAACAGACTGCCGATGTCGAGGCATATTCGGGGACGACTGGCACGGATGTCCGGAGAGACCGGCCCTCGAGCAGAAAAGCGCCGATACCGACCGAATCGAACGATGGAGGGGATTCAGACCTCGCAAGATCCGAGTCTGAGCCGAGGAAGAGCAAGCAAAATTTACTACCCATAGATACCGAAATGGACAAGCGGCAGGCCTCCCTCCATCACCGGACTCGATCAGCCGCCCCTAGGCCGAGTCCCAATGCGTGCGAAAATCGCCAGTCTCGTCCTTATGGTAATCAGTGTCTTTCTCCAGAAAAGCTTTCCATTGGACCAAGCTTGCGGGAGAAGGCATACCGCGGTACGCCACAATCCTCGGGACCATATGGTGCTCGGTCACCGTCACGAACAAGACAGCCTTCGGAGGAGCGTGACCGCGACCGCAACCGTACTACTGAACGTGGTGACCGCTCGCATCATCGGGCGTCGTCTAGTATTCAGTTCAATGCGGACTATGAAAACGATCGCCCGCGACGCGGAATGACGACCGATACCGACATTCGATCTAGAGACGAATACTCACACGCAAGGAGTGACAAGAGGCCAGAGGGGCCGAGACCCAGGTTGTCTCCCCCGCGAAACTCCCGAGACCGAGGCCGTTCCACACATGACCAGAATACACGATCTCGCGACCTGGCTCGTCCGTCGTCGAAGCCCGTCGTCATCCAAGATGCCAAATCAGCGGTGCGGCATGACGGCAGAGACGAATCCTCTGGATTCTCTCGATCCACCCCCCGAACAAGTACTTTCCCCTTGACGGCGGCAGCAGGAGCGAGAGTAAATGCAATGGCCCATGGGGCGGCCAAGACGACATACATGAACACGGTGGTACCGACTCCTGGGTCGACAGGACGACGCGAAAGCGCAGCACAAAAGACCACGCTGCCGTATCCTGACGATGGTGTTCCAGCACATGCGAGCTTCGGGCTACGAGATGCAACATCCGAGTCACGAACGCCGAGAGCGACGGACATGTCTGGGACATATATCATGCCAGTACCTGCCTCAATATATTCTCCGCGCCGATCTTCTACCACGTCGCCTCACGGTCTGCCTGCATCGCCTGCAGCAGTGGATACTCCACAACTCTGGACTCCAGGGACATTCGACCCTGCGAAAGACGGACTACCTACCGAGAGGCCCATTGGAACCTACCGGCGGTTTTCAGAATCCAACTCCAAGGATGGAGCTAACGTCCTACCAAAGTGTCCCCGGCGAAAGCCTGTTGCAGGGTTGGTGGATTGGCTGACACTCCCGCACACCAGTTTCAACATATGTCCCAGCTGCTACGATGGCCTATTTTCGAACTCCGAGTATCGAACCCTGTTCAAGCCGATGTTGCGACCCTCGGATGAAACAATATCTTGTGATTTTGGTCTCTCTCCCTGGTACGGAATAGCTTGGCTCCTCACTCTCAAGGACAACGTGCCCGACCTCCGGCTTCTTCAACAAATCGCCGATGTGGGCGCCTCCCCCAACAGAGAGCCCTGTCCTGGCAGCAAATCAGCCACACGAAGCTGGCTTACGGTCAAGGATCCCCAAACTCGTATGCCAATAGAAACTTTCTCCGTGTGCTACCAGTGCGCACGAACCGTCGAGCTCCTCCTACCGAATCTAACTGGCGTCTTTGAGCCCCTCGACTCCCGGCCGCGAACAGACGTATGCGCCCTGCACTTCACGCCTGACAGAAAACAATTTGTCCTCTTGTTTGACGCGCTCGAAACGACGTCAGATAAAGCTATGCTGGCCAAGAAACCCCCCGACGTAGACGACCTCGCCCAGAAGCTATGGCACCTAACTGTTGGCGCCAAGTGCCGCGAAGACACACCCGTCATCGACGGCTATTGGCACACAATGCAGTTCCTCCGGGAATTCACCGTGTGCACCAACTGCTTCGAGGATGCTGTGAAACCCAAACTCGGCGACGGGAACGTTATTGCGCGCAATTTCTACATGAAGCCACAGCGACTACCGTCTGCGACCTGCCAGCTGTACTCGGCGCGAATGAGGGACATTTTTAGACGGTCCTGTCGGGGGAATGATCCTCAATATCTGGAGGAAAAGGTTATGCAGAGGCGGCGCAAGGAGAAGGACATTTATGATCAGCTTGTTAAGGTGGACCGTGCGAATGCGAGTAGTTCGTGGAAGGAGGAACAGGTTGGGAAGCTCGTGGATGAGTGGAAGCGGTGGGAGTAGGTAGGTCTCTTCTCGGGAGGTGTCTTTTTGTTCTCATGGAGTTTTCATTATGGTTTTTCGTATTGTTGATTTTGGCGACGAGACTTTGGATTGAGCAGGTTGCGATGTTTTTGGAAGGTATGTTGACGAACTTGATGCTGCGAAATGCTGCCATGCATGTCATGAACTTGATGATACATACATGTGATAGCATACTACGAATGAATTTTGGATATCAGTTGGAATTGGACATGAAGGTGACGACGACCTCCATCATGCCTTTTCTTCATAGTGATGCATATTGATGAGGCAATCGTGTGCGGCATGTGTGTCTGTATTTCCTGCCACATATGTATGCTTGCTTAAATTTTTTTACCTGGTGATCTTTTGCGAAGGATCGTAGCTCCCTACACGTCTTGCTTCTCTGCATGTACCTGCACTATGTACTCACACAACCAAGGGGCCAGTGGGGCATCCTCGCTTAAGTCGGTACGTACCTGACTTAGGGCCGCCCACCAGAAAAAAATGCATGCCCCAGGCTCCCTTTCGAAAAACCCACCGTTGTGAGAAATTTCATCACGAGGCCCCCACGGCAAAGCGCGCGCCCTCTCATTTTTAACTCTATCCACCAAATTACGACGCCGCCCGACGATCGAGGTAAGGAACACGCTGCTACCTGTCAATCGCTTTCTACGATTGTATTACGGTCATCATTTGACTCGAAAGACGGCTAACACCTTTCTCTTCTCTCGCAACTTCTCAGGTCCCAGTCTAATCCATCACAATGGCTTCGCGACCTACCGTCTCCATCATTGGCAAAGATGGTGCTCCCACGGGAGCCACCCACCCCGTGCCTGCCGTCTTCACGAGCCCTATCCGACCAGATATCGTGCAGCGTGTTCACACTGGCATGGCCAAGAACAAGCGCCAGCCTTATGCTGTGAGCGAGAAGGCTGGTCATCAGACTTCTGCTGAGTCGTGGGGAACTGGTGCGTGGATATTTTCTTACTCTTCTCTGGAGAGGCTATCGGGGGGGCCGGCGATGATGGGATAGTTGGAGGCAAGGACACGGGGAAGTCTATCGGCATCCTATCTTGATGTGCAGTTGTCGCCGCAAATCGTGCCTCGGTTCGCTCAGACTGGATGAACCGGAGATTCGGGCTTCGGCAGGTCACGACACGCGGATTGACGGGATGAGATAAGACGACGTGTATCCGATTTGACCTTCCACTATCTTTTTCTGATATTGAGGCCTTGGGTTTCCCCCTGGGGAGAGCCAATAAAGAAAGGGGAGCATGAAGGCTAACGTTGAATCTCCCCTAGGACGTGCTGTCGCTCGTATTCCTCGTGTCTCTGGTGGTGGTACCCACCGTGCTGGTCAGGCTGCCTTCGGTAACATGTGTCGATCTGGTCGCATGTTCGCTCCTACCAAGATCTGGCGCAAGTGGCACGTCAAGGTCAACCAGGGCCAGAAGTGAGTTGCTTTCCCGGTTTCTCCCAGCTGCGACAGCTGATGCCGCTGCACTACTGCACGAAGCTCTGGACATGACAAGCTTTGTTTCATGCACTAACCATCTCAGGCGCTATGCTACCTGCTCCGCCCTGGCTGCCTCTGCCGCCGCTCCTCTCTTGATGGCTCGTGGCCACGAGATCATGACCGTCGCTGAGGTCCCTCTCGTCGTCGACTCTGCCCTCTTCGACGCCGGTGCCTTCACCCGCACTGCCCCCGCCCTGGCTCTCCTCAAGGCTGTCGGCGCTGGCCCTGATCTCGAGAAGGCCAAGTACTCAAAGAAGCTCCGCGCCGGTAAGGGCAAGCTCCGTGGCCGCCGTCACCGCCAGCGACGTGGTCCTCTCGTCGTCTACAACCCCGAGGTCGACGGCAAGGAGCTCGTTAAGGCGTTCCGCAACATTCCCGGTGTTGAGACCAGCCCCGTCAGCGCCCTGAACCTCCTCCAGCTCGCTCCCGGTGGTCACCTCGGCCGCTTCATCGTCTGGACCTCAGCCGCCTTCAAGGCTCTCGACGAGATCTACGGCTCCACCACCGAGGCCTCCGCCCACAAGCGTGACTTCTTCCTGCCTTCCAACGTTGTCTCCCAGGCCGACTTGACCCGTCTTATCAACTCTTCTGAAATCCAGAGCTCGCTCAACGCCCCCAAGGGCGAGGCCACCACCCGCCGCGGCGCTGTCCAGAAGAAGAACCCTCTGCGCAACAAGCAAGTCATGTTGCGTCTGAACCCTTACGCGACGGTCTTTGCCAAGGAGTCCCAGAAGAAGCAGCAGTAAATGTGCACTGTGTGACGTTGGGTTGGTCCAGCGGGCAGCAGGCTCATTTGTCGAAACTTCTTCTACCTCGTGTTAGGTGTGGTTAGTTCCGTCTCACTGGGTGTGCAGGGAGATGGAGGAAGGGAGAAATTAGCATGACATGTGTTTTACCCCTTCAAACAAAACATTTCTATTTTATACTGTGGCGTATGGGCTTTCGTAATGGGTAACGACGGTGCTTTTTTCTTTGACTGAAAAGAAAACAATCAACTGTGCCTCGTATTTGATTTGACCAGTGCCTATGCCGTGATTTATGGAAGTCGACCATGTTTGTATCCCACAACCCCCTTTCGCTGTTCCTAGAGATTATTCCAGCTCCTCAAGTATCTACCTAGCTATGTACCATGGTTGTCCAGTAATCTGTAACGTAATTCGTGCGGAAAGCATATTTCAACTAGTCTCCCAAGTCTTTCGTCAACCGAAATGTAAGGTTAGTCTCCCAACATGTACAGTCATGTTCCGTCTTGTCTCCCATTGCGCAACACACCACGATGGAGATAACCCGTCTTGTTTCTCCAATCAGTCCCACTGCGCCTCTTGCGCGATTCTCACAGCTCGATAGTCTTACGATCGCTATCGGATTCGAACTGTCAATGCAGCTAGTGCCTTCCTTGACGCAGGTCAAACCGAAGAAGCTATCACTTCATTTACAATGCCAAGTACTCTGTACATTTATTACGAGGTGCTTTCCCTGATGTGATTGTGAGTGATGCAAGCAGCCGTCAAATGAAGTTGGCGGATCCGGCTTCCTCGAAGTTATTGGAGGACACACAGACGGGCCTCGCGGCTTCGCGTCCTCGAGATGACTCAAGCTATTAAGGAATGCAAAGCCCCCTCGTGTCTTTGAATGGAAATTATACGTCGTGCATAGACGTTGGCAGAGTGCAAGGCCGTCTCACTTCGGGGGTTAAATATAGCGGCGGTAAAGCCGAAAGGCCTGCAACTTACAAGGAGCCCAACAACGTGGCACGACACGATGCTGCGTTGCCAAGTTTTTGCCAAGAAAAAAGATAGGATACATACATGCCAGCTTTTCCTAAGTGATATAGGCCCCTAAATGTTACGCAATAATGAATGCACTTCAACACGAGGAACTAGACATCCACATGCGACGTCTTATAGTGTACAGCGTAGACAGGGATTTCGCAGAGCTCTACATTCGTTATGCTTGGGCTCTGTTTGCTAGGGCTGGGCCGAAAGGTCGTCTGTGATATTGAACAAGAAGCCAAGGAGAGCTCAGAGTGTAGGCAGGGTTGACCTCGCTAAGAGGGAATTTCCAGGGGCAGTCTTGATGCTTTGGCATTGAATCTCGTCGCAGATCATAGCCTACAGAGAGGCCAGTGGATGGGCGGCTACGGCTTCATCTATGGCTTCGTAGTAGCTTCAAAGTGACACTACCGTGGCTGCAGGGGGGTCTTCATTCGGAACACCATCATAAGAGGCCAGCTTATCCGTCTACCTAACTTCGTCTTCCAGATCGCAGAGTCTATATTGGTGTAGATCTATGAAACAGTCCCAGGCGAACTAAACGTGAAGCCCAACTCCTCAAGCGTCTTCGCCTTGCAGCCGTAGACCTCGAACAAAGTCTTGGCCGCCAAAATATTGGATCGTATCCAAAACTCAACGTCACCCCATCTTGGTGGCTCTTTGCCCAGCTTAGTCGCCTTCATTGCCCAATCATGCAGATGGTTCATGTACAGGCCGTCTTTCGCATCCGGCAACACGTGTAGGTTGTCGCCGGCTTCTTCCTCAGCGTCTCTGTTCCATCGGACCATATCTCCTTTAGGAGGCAGCACGAGGTTGTTGGACCACACTGCCGAGATTACGGCTGCTTGTGCCTCTGACAAGGGAAATGGGACGACGCGCATGTTGAGCAAGGGGAATACAAGAGTGGGATGGTCAATGAGGAAGAGGTGCTGGTACAGCCCGTGGACGCAGGCTCCATTGGTGATGATTTGCTTTTCCAGCGGGCCGAGAAAGGGGAGGCTGAAGCGGAAGCCTGTACAGAAGATTATGGCATCAACGTCTGTTTCCACGGTCCCGCCCTTGAGCCGCACGCCTCTCTCGTCGACGAGGAACTCGTCAATTTCGGAAACTTCGCGACATCCCACGTGTTCAAGCTTTGCAGCCGGGGTTGCGTGCTTGACGGAGAGGAGCGTCGGACCCTTGGTCACGCGGCTGAGCTGGTAGGCAATGTCTAAGCCGGAGGGTCCGTTGCCAACAACGATGGTCTTCTTGCCTGCGAAGGCGTCAGCCGAGTGGTAGAGTTTCGAATGGATGATGACAGAGGGATGTGCATCATGGAAGCTGCTTATGTTCTTGACATCGGGGATAAACGGTGTGGAATAGTGTCCGTTGGCTACCACGACTGCGTCGAATGTTTCGCTGCACTCGTCTCCGTCCACGACAGATCGAGCGTCCACTTGCCACACATCTCTTTTTTGGTCTCCGTCTCCGTCTCCGTCTCCGTCTTCTTCCTCCCGCAACTGTACCCGCGTCACTTGAGAGCAAAAGCGGATTAAATCCCTGACGTCCTGCGAATACTGGATAATGTACTTCTGAACATCCCGTCGACTGGGAAAGACCCACGCCTCTGGCGGAAACTCCAGATCCGAAAACTTCATCAGCGTCTTGGGGATGTTGGTATGTAGCTTGTCGTACATGGGCGAGGGAAAGATAGGGATTCCGTCACGTCCCTTGCATTCGGGCTTGTCGGGCGGATAGAACGGACTGGTCTGAGGAACCGGGTTTGACGCCGGCACGACAGTGTCATAGTTCCAGACGCCGCCAACCTCGGCCTGCTGCTCGAATATCACAATCTTGTCAAATGCACTTTGGGCCTTGAGGTATTTAGCGGCGGCCAGGCCACAAGGCCCTGCGCCAATGACGGCAATGCGCCTGACGTGGAAACTTCTCGGGCTCAGGGAGCCCATTGCCGGATGCATGAGCAGGAAGAGCAGCCGAAGGCGAGCAAGAGGAAGCACGATACAGAAGGTCAAGAGACTGGAAGTCTAGCACAGGGATACTGAATGGCATTCGGCTGTCAAGTGGTCATCGTCCTAATCATGCGGTGCAGTGGCATGTTCACCGCGTTATGTACTTCCGTAACTGCGTGAGTTGCTTGCACCAATCGTTGTCGCTTGCGCCAGCTGCCGCCGCCCCGCTATTGTCACTGAGCGGCTGAACCAGCTGCCGCGCAGTGTGGAGGGGCTTCAGTGTTCACTGAACAGTCTTCGACTCTTCACACGACGCGGAAAAGAGGGCCACGTCTGGGCAGAGCTACTTGGATCTTTAGTCTATCTTCTGCGACATCTCCACCCTCCGTGGACTGCGCAGCGACAAACTGGACTGACCGTGACATTTCATGATCCCACGACACACGGCCGTATCAATCCTTTGGAGCCTGCAACTCCGTGTGCATATACTGCAGAATCCCCGACGTTACCCACCGAGTTTACACCATGCGCTTCCGATGAATAGTTTACCAGCTGATATAATAGTTGCGCATCCTCGTCACCCTCATCACCCATACTCTTCCCCCACGGGTTGCAACACGAATGGCCGAACAATCACCCCTGGAGGTGCTCCGTGAAGCTGCTCCTACTCCGATAGCCCACCTCAGCCCTGATATTGCTGATGCAAAGTCACGGGTACTCGATGGCGTTGTGACAATCACTTGGCCGTATAGCAATGTGACCAAGTCCATTGCGTTCATTCTCGCCGAACACGATGTCTTGCTCCGACGCAGACAAGGGCAGCTTCGAGTCGAGTTTTTTGGCGCGTCCGGCAAGGCGGTTTCTGATGCGAAAATCGGCGGCGGCGACAAGGTTCGTCTCAGCCTTGACGGCTCGCAATTGGCACACTGCGACACCATGACGGCCTTGCCCGCGGGCTCGCTCGAGTGGCAGCTAAAGTATACGCACCGGCTTCACGCGAGCATCTGCAAAGATGGGTATCCCGAGACTGAGACCCTGATTATTGACCGTCCCGAAAATACACCCAACGAAGCGACAGCGCTGGATTCTATACCGCAGGTATCATCGCCGGTGCGATCCGTTCACGAAGTCGAGCATGAAGCGGACACCATTGCGACGCCACATACGCAAAAGTCGGGCGTTGGGTCGAAACGGATAGCATCGAGAGCCTTTGAAGAAGAAGAGTTTGCCTCGCCGGCCTTTATCAAGAGAGCCAGGGTCTCGTACGGCTCGCTCTTTGAGGCCGACTTTGACTCCTTGGCCAACATGCCGGAAAGAAAAAGGGAGAAAGACAGACGCAAGTCCCGGTTCAGCATGGGCAATGCCACATGGACATACAACAGCAGGTCACCGAGTCCGGATGCGGACTGTAAGACGAAGCCCGAAGATTCAGATTCTCCAGAACCTGCACCGAGCATGGTGGATGAGGGCTGTCAAACAGAACATGACTACGCTAGTCCAAATGTCAGCATTTCTGCGCATATTTACGCCGCAGAGAGATGGAATCCACAATACTCATTCCCTACCCCGATCTATGCCGAGGGGCGCGGACCAAGCTATGGAACTCCATCGAGAACGTTGTTTGGCCTAGCGAATTCTCCTCACCGTATGTCTGGCCCATTCGCCCAACCGATAGGTTTGTCGCGGGCGGCAGCTGAGACAGATAACCCTTTCGGACTTGGACGTGTTAACCTACCCGCACCGCAAGCTGGTGGAGCTCATGGAGACGGCTTGAGAACGTATGGAGTTATGGAATACAGGAGCTCTGTCGCACCCATACCTGAGAATGGTGAAGCGCGATGTCCTGGAGATGGTCCAAAAACGTCTGGTGTCCCGGAATATATGAGCTCTGCCGCGCCCACAGCTGAAATTGGTGGAAGTAGCAGTCATGGAGATGGCCCGAGAATGTCTACTGACATGGATTATATGAACTCTGCCATACCTGCGCCTGAAGCTGATGGGGCTCTAATTGACAGTCACGGAGATGACTCGAGAACGTCTGGTGGCATGGAATACACGAGCTCTGCTACAACTGCACCTGAACCTGATAGAGCTCTAATTGGCAGTCCCAGAGAAGGCCCAGGAACGTCTGGTGTCATGGAGCACACGAGATCTACCGCGCCTGCATCTGAAGCTGGTGAGGCTCTGACCGAGAGTCACGAAGATGGCCAGAGAGCGTCCGATGCCATGGAATACGTGAGCTCTACTGCGATACCTGAAGCTGGCGGAGCTCCGACTGGAAGCCATGGAGAAGCTCTAGGAGCGTCTGGTGTCACGAAATACATGAATTTTGCTACGACTGCCCCTAAAGCTAATGGAGCCTCAAGTAGCAGTCATCGAGAAGGTTCAAGGGCGACTGGGCTCACAAGATTCATGAGCTCTGCCGTATCTGCACCTGCCCCAAGAACGGGTGGACTTATGAGATTCATGAGCTCTGCCCCGCCTACACCTGGCCCAGGGCCGGGTGGACTCATGAGATTCATGAGCCCTGCCGCATCTGCACCTGCTTTCAATGTTGTAGGTAACACCCATGTGGACGTGGAAGAGCATCTCAATCACGAACGGGAGGAAAATATCGATCCAGACCTACGATCGTACGAGAATGTGCATGAAGCATCTGGTGTACTTTATTCGAGCTCCCGAAGCGAGCAGCCATGGCCTGCGGGACGTGCTTTGATATATCCCCGAGTCCCCGATCAGCACCCAACACAAGAATCTATTGTGGCTATAGGAAATTCATCTCCTCCGAGAGAACAAGATGATGGAACAAGACATCGCACCAAGTCATCTTCCACGGAGGACGAGGAGTTAACCAGACAAGTATCACTCTCAAATAACGACATTGCACCGGTCGCCGATTTGGAAGCGGAGCGAACCCAAGAGCAGTATTTAAGCGACTCGTCTAGCTCTGATGATGACGGCGGAGACCTCAACGGTGAGGATTATGATCTACGAAACTATGCCGACACCCTCAACGACGACGACGACGACGACAACGATGAGGATGAGGATGAGGATGAGGATGAAGATGAAGATGAAGAAGAGTTCGACTCCGACTCCGAGGATAGTGGAACCGGAGATCAGTCTATTGGTTTTGAAGAACAAGTAAATAGATATGGCCAGCTGACGCGAAAGACCGCGGATAAAAATGGAGGCGAAACGCACAGTGGCGAGGAACCACATAGATACATGCCAACGAGGCCGGAGACTATGGATCATCAAGGGTATACTGGGCCAGGGTACAGAGAAGCAGTCCATGCTGAGACTGAATACAATGACGAAGAAGACGAGATCCTATCGCAAGAGGCAGTGGACTGGAATGACGAGGATGAAGGAGAGGAGTGCGACGAGGATGACGAAGAGGAGAGTGACGAAGAGGAGGAGGAAGTAGAGGAAGTAGAGGAAGGAGAGGAAGAAGAGGAGGGGGTACCCTCCGCGCAAGCGACAAGAACGAGCAGCCCGAGAGAGCCTGTATTCATCAGCCTGTTGTCTGACTCGGAGGAGGAAGATGAAGGCGACGAACAAGTTGAGAATCATGCTGCTACGTGGCCCCCGCGACACGAAGAAGCTGTAGCGTCATACCAGCCTGTTCAGGCTTTTCCATTCACTCATCATGGGGCGAGCCGGCAGCTTGATGCTGATCGGCAAATGGAGGATGAGGACAGGGACGTGAGAGAGGAACCTAGTTCTGCTGCGGACTCTTGGCAAAATGCACAACAGGCATCTCAATGGCACCCTTCTCAGAGCTTGCTATCCAGTCCAAACGGAGTGAGCCAGCAGGAGGCCGTCGAGAAGGCGACAGAGGCTGGGGATGTGGTTGACGAAGAAGGCGCGGAAGAGAATAGCTTTGGCGATGGCGACGTCGATCGAGAAGACGAATCTGGAGTGATTTCCGCTACTGCATGCGAGGCAGACCAGACGGAGGAGGCCGAAACACCACAAAGGACGGCCGCAATCGCTGTCCAAATGATTGAAGAAACGGTGACCGTTGAGAGTCAGTGGGGCTCGAGTCATATGTCTGAACAAGTAGCATATGATGCCATGGACATTGAAGCACCTGAAGAGCTGACCGCGGAGGATGGGCAACAACACATTTCTCCCCAGCAAGCAGAAGTCGAAGAGGATTCGGAAGATATCATCATGGATAGCCAAATAGACGCGTCCGAGACTATCATTGTTCGCAATGTGCAAGAAGAAGGCGAGGAGAAGACCCAAGGGAGTGTCTTGACTTTCCCACAGCTTTCGCAAAATGATACTATGGGACGTGATCCGGAGGACTCGACAGCAACCGGCCCCCAGAATGTGGAGGAATTGACGAGGGGGGAGGCACACGGGACCGAAGACGATGTGATGAGCGTGGACGAGAAAGCAGCGAGGACACCAGTAGAAGCCGCTACCGCTGCCATCGCTCCTGGAGATGAAGTGATGGAGGACGACGTGTCCGGGGAGGCTGAAGCCGATGACGATGCAAGCACATTGCCGGATGCTCCAGATTCGTCCGATGTCTCTCACGTGGGAGCCCTTGACCAGAGTTCCATCGTGGCGTCTGATGTAATGGACACTATTCAGACCCCTCAAACACAGCCCGACGTGGACATGACGGATCCAACGCCGGCAGACTCGATGTCAACTGACCACTCGGAGCAGGAAGTTGAGCAACAGACCGAAGAGTCCGCGTCTGAGTACGAGTACAAATCCGAAACAGAGTCGGAATCAGACCTCTCACGACCCCTCGATGATCCCACCGAAGCCGCGGCTGCGGAAGATCAAATCTTGGCTGAATTGAGGGCTTATGCAACCCCTGATGCAGGCGGGCAAGCTGATGAAGAAGCACAGATGGAAGTTTCGTCCTCCCAAGGTGAACAACCTGTGCGGGAAGACTCTACCTCCCAAGGTGAAGAGCCTATGTCAGAGGATTCCGCTTCCCAAGGTGAAGAGCATGTGCCTGAAGTTTCGTCCTCGCAAGGTGAACAACCCGTGCGGGAAGATTTGGCCTCCCAAGGTGAGCGGCCTGTGGAGGAAGAGGTTGATGTGCACATCACGGTGACATCCCGTTATCGTAGCTTTTCCCATCAGAAGACGGGGTTCTACGAACCCACGAGCTCACGGAACTTGGACCCTGGTATTGCGCTTGCCCTGGCTGAAAGTCAGCGCGCAGATGATGGGTCGGTATCTTCTGGAGATGCGGAAGGGGAAGCAGCGGAAGAAGAGACAGGAGGAGAGATGAAAGGGTCTGCTGCTGCTCCTCGAGGAGAAGTGAGTGGAATCGAGGCAAATATGGGGCGGCCTGATTCTGTGGTACATGTGAGACTGGATCAAGGAGACACAGAGCGAAGAACAGGTGCAGAGACCAGACGGACTGCTTCTCTTGGAGTGAAAGTGGGAGAAAAAGGAGAGAAAACAGATCCACGAACGAGCGAAAAGGGGCACGATAAAGGACCAAGTCAGGAAGAGCAAGTCCAACAAAGCCAAGGAAAACAGACACCGGAATGCGTCGTGCACGTTACTCGCAGCAGCAAAGTCGAGCGACCTGATCCAAGCCTCCTCTTGGCCTCGGCGTCGGCTGAACCACTCCTCAAGCCAGAAGACGAGCGTTCGAGCACATCGATCCGCGTCACGCGCAGCATGACGGAAGAAAGGACATCTCCCCCCACCGAAATCCGGAAACCTCAAGGAGGAAGACAACGTCAAGCACTCACACCAGCCCGGGTAGCAGACCGTGTAGTAGTCAACAGCCAGTCCAACGAGTCCCCCTCTACCATCAAACGCCAGCTAGGCACAGATCTCCGCACCAAACTCCCCGATTTCATCCCCCTGCGCTCCCTCCGGGCCAGCCTCCACAAGATCGCCGACATCTTTGCCGTCGCGACATCCACAACCCCGCCGCCTTCACGTCCCAAACACGGCCCCCGGGACTACATGCTCGAGCTGACGCTGACGGATCCCTCCATTGCGCCGACGGGCATCACCATCGGACACATCTTCAGGCCGCACCAGACGTCGCTGCCTATGGTACATGCCGGCGATGTACTCCTCCTGCGCCGCGTGCAAGTCGTGTCCATGAAGGGCCGTGGATGGGGTGTTCGCGCCATGGATGCGTCCGCGTGGGCTGTATTTGAAAAGAACGACCCGGAGATGCTGCCCCAGATCAGGGGGCCGCCTGTGGAGGTTGCCGCGGATGAGGTTGCTTTTGCGGCGGGGTTGAGGAAGTGGTGGGGTTCTTTGGATGGTGTTGCGAGGGGAAAGATTGAGAAGGCGACGCAGAGGATTCTACAGGCGCCTGTGTAGGGTTCTTTACTCTCTTTTTGTCTTGGGGGGGGGGGGTTCTTGTACGGTGTTTGAGATGTTGCTGGTTTTTTTTTTTTTTTTTTTTTTTTTTTGAGCGGGTGACTGAAGTGTTGCTCCTTCTTGCCTGCTTCTTACGGCTGCGAACTGTTGTTGTTCAATGTGTCGTCACTTGTTCTCTGCAAACAAAAAGTTTGTAGCTGTTCTCACTATCATTGTTTCCTTTTTTGCTTCGCTTTTTCTGAGCGGCACAACTGTCAACAAGACAGCCAGTAGCCGCGAATGCAGAAACGCAAAATGGAGTGATATAACATCTATCTTCTTCGGGTTTCCCGTCTGTCATGGTGTTCGTCGTTTTGTTGTCTATTCTTTTTCTGAGTTGGAGTCTGGATGGGGAAGACGCAAGAAGACGCGAGCTGGGAGTTACTACTACAAGGAGCAAGTTGCACCAAGGGATTTTCTCGAGGTTGTTTTCTTTTCCTTTTTGTTCACGCATGAGGTATCACGGATCTTTTGATCGACAAGAAGGGGGAAAAAAGGAAAGAAGAGGGGGCGCAGAGAAGTATGGAGATGGAATCAACGGTTGTTGCTTGTGGTCAGCAATAACGCGAGAGTTTCCGTATTCGTGGTTCTGCTTGTACAGTGTGATTGTGTTTGACAATATCGGATTCAGTTGTGGTAGTAGAGACGGACGTGGGACATGGACCTTGTCGGGAGATGGGATTTGCTTCAAGAACTGTAAATGAGTAAACAACACATAGCAGGAGCTTACTTGGGCAAATATACCATGGGAGCTTAATCACCAGATACCAAATGGGAGCTTGTTCAACTTTTAATCCTCTTGGGTCACGGCACGGCATCACCACAGTATCGGGTCGGTGACTCGGTATGTAATTGGCAGAAGCTCTATTGCCGCCTTCACTTGTAAGGAGGGAAGGAGGCCGTTCTTCAGGCTTCGTTCACACCATTGACGAAAATCGTGTGAACAATTCAACCCCTCCCGTCCTGTCATGGCATTCTTCCTACCCGCTTCCCAGAATTCCTACCCGTTTCAGTGCATTGCCATGCTTCCTAGAAAAAGACCTACAAAAGCAATCAAGACCCTTTCCATCACGAGACCAAAGAGCACATGACCACGGAGAATCTGTCAACGGACCACTTGTCCCCGCACCCCGGAACCTAGCGCAGGATGATTCATGAAGCGAGTTGACAACTTGACAGGGTAATTTTTTTCATTCGTGCGGGGATAACCACGAAGCCATTGAAATTGTGTACGGACTAACGAAGTCCATATGTACATACATAATCAGAGTCTCTGATCTAAGAGAGGCTGCTGCTTTTTAGCTCGTGGAGTAAAACGGGGCCTTGGGAAGAAACGGCGCGCACTATGTACGGGGGGGGGACCCTTGGGAAGAAAAAAAATGTCGCTGGAAAGCATGGATGATGTCGGTCGGGACAATGAAGATATTTTTACGCCCACGCATGAATATATGTGGTGTAACTTACAGCCTATTACGGAGCACAAGCGGTGCGGATACACAGAGGTGGGATGTTGGGGCATTTGTGGGGTGACAGATTCATCAAGTCGTGTGACCACTGACTGACGAGGGCTGGGAAATGACATGTTTAAAGCCCGTAAGAAACGGCTTCTAGCTCCTGAATCGGATCATGAGTCAATTCCTTGTGTGCGTCGTGGGCTTGGAGATCCCTACGGACTCTGAAGTTTGAACAGTAAAAGGTCGCTGCCTAATATTGTACATATGTACATATGTAGCTCTTTGCTGAAAGTCCTGCCTTGCGCCTCGCTGGTATGTATGTACATGTACATGTACATGTACAAGAAAAAAAAGAACCAGGAGCACATATCGGAAACAGGCTGCAGGTCTGTAATCATTCATCAATCATTCGTTGCGTTGCGTTGAGTTGAGGCGCCTGTCTAAATCCGAGACAGAAGAACGATCCGCGGGTTCCAAACAGAATCGTCGGAGAAAGTCGGCAGGATCGGCAACGAATGGAATACATAAAACGATCTACGAAGTACGGAGTACGGTGCTGTTGCACAAAGGTTCTGGTCAATTTGGCCCCACAGTCCCGCTGCTGGACAGCCAACTTTCAAGGAGACAGTGTTGTCACGCGACCGGTGCATCGGGCGTATGTACGGAGTAAATACATATGTAATAAACAGGAAACAGGGATAACCAAGCGACGCAGACAAGCGCCACAAGGGAGCGCAGGTGAAGCCAATGTCGCGAGATCGTGACTTTGCGACTTGGTGTCTCCGATGTCGGGATGTCGGGCAGGCTTTGGGCTAGCTTGCGAGATGATCGGGAGACGATCGGGAGACGATCAAACACGTCTTGGGTCCCGTGTTGCGAGTTGAGATGCGAGTTGAGATGCGAGTTGAGATGCGAGTTGAGATGCGAGTTGAGATGCGAGTTGAGATGCGAGTTGAGATGCGAGTTGAGATGCGAGTTGAGATGCGATGCGATGCGGGCGCATGGCGTGGCTGCCATATTCATCACGTTGCGGAATCAGAATCAGAGTGGCTGTGTATTGGTCGAGTAGATTAGATGCGCCATCTACCTACCTGCTTCGTATGTTCGTCACGGAATATCATGAGGATGCCGTCGGTTGCCTTTCTGTGCTGATGGCGGATGATGACGCACCATTACGACGCCTGATAATCCGTAGAGTTAGACGCCTTGAGGGACGCTCCTTTCCCGTACTTGGGAGAATGGAGCCGGACGGGAAGAAGTCAAGGTGACAAGGACAAGAAGGCAACTGGACTTGGAACGCCTGATCAGTCGGTTGCCGTTATGCGCTGTCCCAACAAATACCTCGAGCCCGACGTTGTACCATGCATTGAAGTACAAATGCACACAAATGCGCATTGTCTATCGAGTATCTGAACGAGACCCCGTACATATCGCCAGCAATTGGCCCTTGTTCGTTGATCAATCTGTGCATCTGTGAGTCTGTGACATGTTGTGTCGAGGTTGGGGCACGGCCGCTTCCTAAACCGGCCTGTGTTCACACATGATTGGCTGGTCCCGCGACGGTGGGGATGCAACGATTTTTGCCTTGCGCTTTACGGAATACCTGGTATGTACTCTGTATGTATGTATGCATTCGTAGACTTTTTACGGAGTACATATTATGTAGCATTTTGCGTCTCGAACTCTACGACAAATACTTGTATGTACATGTACATCTCTTGTACCTGTGGCTAATACATACCTATGTACATCTTTTACCTTCTTTTGTATGTGCCTGCATTCTTATAACCTCCATCTGGTATTCGGCGCGGCACTCCGTACATCTTGAAGTGGCACGCATCATACCACGAATAAACCGTCCCGTCATCACACCACCAGTGCCTTGTTGGCCCGGCTCGCATATTACATACTGCCATCAGCGGTTCCTTCATCTTGCCCCGGGCAGTGTTGCTATTCGCGCTAAGTCATACCACACCCTGGTCCCTTTCTCCGGTGCGCGTTCCTCTCTTTTTCCACTTTCCTGCGGCCGCCATCGTCATCCCCCGTCTTGGCCCTTGGGTTTGCCTCGCATGTATCAACATCGTGTCTCGACTTTGGTCGGGTCTTCCTGGAATCCTTTGGTCGGCCCGTCGTCTTCTTCCAGGCTTTTATTGAATCGCTCGCCCCGCCTCGCCGTTGCTGCTGCTTCCAACAGCTACATCTCGACGACTACTGCTTCTTTTCTATACTCTTCTTCTTCCTCAGCTTCGACCTCTACTGCTGCTGCCTCCGTGCATACACCTGTGGCTTTTCTTCGCAGTTTCTCGTCCTGCTCAGCCTTTGCCTCCGCTTCCGCTTCTTTGGCTCGTTCCAGAGCTATGCCAATGGCGTCGCCTCATAGCTCAGAAAGCTCAGCCGCCCCAACGCCTGCATCGTCAGCCAGCTCCGCACACTCTTCACAGACCTCTTTGGACCCCGCATCACCTGTCGACGTCGACATGCACGAAAACATGAAGCAAACTACTCTCCATCAGCATGGCCATTCTCAGGCCACGGGATCTCAGATCCTTAGCGAACCTCTTTGGAATAAGGGTGAGTCTCAGCCATTGCTCTCTGCACTACTCGCCCTACTCGCCCTACTCGCCCTACTCGCCCTACTCGCCCTACTCGCCCTACTCGCTTTGCCATACGTTTCAATATCCAATAAAACATTGCATGGAGCATCATCTACATACTGTCTGCCTGATGTGACTGTTCACTATACAAGTATACAAGTAGTGAGATGACGCCGTATGCATTGTAAAGTTGCTTGGTAGCCGGCTGTATCTGTATAAACCCCAGTCTTGTACTAACGACATTTTTGTATTGCTTCATCCTTGCAGGCCTGTCCTTTACCCCTGAAGAGCGTGCTGCCAAAAACCTCACTGGGCTCCTGCCCAACGCTGTGGAGAGCTTACAAACGCAGTGCGCCCGGGCAGTCAAGATGATACAGACACGCCAGACGTGCATCGACAAGTACCTGTATCTTTCCAACCTGAAGAGCGAAAACACCGATCTATTCTACCGGCTGCTGATGGACAACATCCGCGACCTGATGCCCTTGGTGTATACGCCAACAATTGGCGATGTGTGCTTGCAGTACTCGAGTCTGTATACGCGACCCGAAGCCTTGTACATCTCCATCACGCAAAGGAACTCAATCCGCACCATCTTGAGGAACTGGCAATGTTCAGATCCTGAGATTTGCGTCGTCACAGACGGTTCGCGTATTCTCGGTCTTGGGGATTTGGGTATGAATGGAGTTGGCATTCCCGTAAGTTCAGAATAAGGCTCATATTCACAACGCCATATTGAGAGAAAAAGAGAGGCCGTGCTGACAATATGTAGATTGGAAAACTGTCCCTGTACACCGCAGCCGCGGGCATCCACCCCTCCAAGACCCTACCCATCGTCTTGGACTGTGGCACCAACAACGAGACCAACTTGCAAGATCCTCTCTATCTCGGTCTCCGACAGAAGCGACCCTCCGCCGAGGTCCAGCAAGAATTCATGGACGAATTCATGGAAGCAGTGAAGGAGGTCTATCCCAAAATGGTTGTGCAATTTGAAGACTTTGAAAGTCAAAAGGCATTCAACTACCTAGAACGCTACAAAAACACGCACCGTGCCTTCAACGACGATATCCAGGGTACCGGTGCAGTCATTCTTGGAGGGTACGTTCTCCCCAAGCAAAATTAACAATAGACGACTATTGAAAAAAGAAGAAAAAAAAAAAAAAAAAAACATATATCACCGTCCCTCATGCTAACAAAACTAGATACATTGGCGCCGTCAACCTCTCCGGCGTCCCCATCCAAGACCAACGCCTCGTCTTCATGGGCGCCGGCTCCGCAGGCGTCGGCGTCGCCAAGCAACTCCTCACATACTACACCCGCAGAGGCTTCTCCGAAGACGAAGCCCGCTCCAAATTCTACCTCGTCGACACCAAGGGCCTCGTCACCCACGACCGGGGCGACACTCTCGCCGAGCACAAAAAATACTTTGCCCGCACCGACAACCAGGGCTGCCAATTCCGCAGCCTCGAAGAAGTCATTGCGCATGTCCAGCCTAGTGCCCTCGTTGGTCTCGCAGCCACGTACGGCATCTTCACCGAATCGGTCATCCGCGCGCTAAAGGCCTCCGTTGATGCTGGTGGATCGGGCCGACGACCGATCCTGTTCCCACTGAGTAACCCGCTCTCGAAAGCGGAATGTACCTTTGAGGAAGCCATCCAATGGAGCGATGGGTCCGTCATCTTTGCGTCCGGATCACCCTTTGAGTCTTTGACGGTCAAGACGGAGGGTCGCGGGAAGGACGAGAGCGCAGAGGAGGTGACGTACCATCCTAACCAGGGGAATAATGTGTATGTATTTCCTGGGTTGGGGCTCGGGGCAATTCTGGCCAAGGCGTCGCATGTTACGGATGATATGGTGTATGCATCTGCGGAGGCTCTTGCCGGGACGTTGAACGCGGAGGAGATGCAGAGGGGTCTGATTTATCCGAGGATAGAGCGTGTTCGGGAAGCGAGTGTTTCGGTGGCGCGGGAGGTGATGAAGGCGGCGAGGAGGGGGGGTGTGTCGGAGGTGGAGGAGGGGTTGTGGCGGGAGTGGGAGGAGAGGGGGGATGAGGCGTTGACGGCGTATATTATGCAGAGGAGTTATGATCCTGTGTGCTTTCCTGATACCAAGGGGCGGCTGTGAGATGGAGTTGGGAAAGGGGGGGGGATTGGTTATAGAGAAGAACATGAGAGATACTGGGTGAGGGAGGGGATTGTGTGAAAAATGGTTCACGGTTTTAGCATCGATATATGCTTTGCGATGGGATGCAAGTTTTTAGACTGGAAAACGGATGGGATTAGAATGGAGTTTGTTGTTCCTTTTCTTCAAAAGATGGCGGCGCACCGTTGATTGTATTCTCCCGTGCACGAGAACCACCATACATTATCCATCACGTTGATGCTGAATGAAAACGCACTACATTGTAGCGAATGCCAGCCTCACTGAGCGAGAATACATCATTAATACATATGATATGATAACTCCGCGTCAGTAATTCCATCTGATGTACATACATACCATGTCCTCGTCCTCGTCCTCGTGCAACGTGGAACCCCCCCACCCCCTCCCACCGCGATCTGTACACAACGCAGTGACACCTACAAACAGAAAAATCCGAAATAGGACTCCTCCACACGAATCAGCAATCCATCTCCATCCAGATCGGGATACACCCTGAAAAGGTTCCAGCCTCGGCACGCAGTTTCATCTATATACCTGTCTGTACTGTTGGAAAGGGGCATCCTTATTCGGTCGGTCGGTCGGTCGGTCGGTCGGTATCATTCCGTTTCCGCTCCCGTCCCCGTTCCCGTCCCGTGCCGTCGTATCCCGCCTCGTTGGCCACAAGAACACGACCACCAGCATGCCACCACGTCCAACACATGAATTCGCCGAGAGTTTTCCCGGGCGCGCACACACACACACACACACACACACAAAAGTTACAACCCTGCAAACCCGCAACGATACACCAGGGGCGTCTACGAGACTTGGTCCATGGCCATGAATGGAGATGAGATTCTGGGGAATAGTTAGAGGCCCGCCCCCAAGGCCGGGAAGGGAAATACAAGTGCCCATCACGATGGACATCCTGACCGATCTCGACAAATATATACATACATATGTCAACAGCTTCATTCCACTGTCCAGTCAGTGACAGGTCCTTGTTCACGTAATACATAACTATTACAGAGCGTCGCACGTTGCAGGTAGCCATGAATGATATAGTTAACCCTAGACACGGGCCTCGGCGATGAGAGGTCCGAGAGGCGGGGGCGGGGGCGGGGGCGGGGGCGGATGATCAGTGTCCGAGCGGTCGGAGACCAGGGCTGGGGTGGTGAATTAGTACATACGGGAGGGTAACTAAGTGTTCATGTAAATCAACAGACGGCGTAGATACTCAGGGGGGGTCAATAGGTAAGTACATATGTAAATACATAGGCCCGTGGAGTATGGAGGGTTTGGGGAACGGGATGGGATTCCGGGGTTGCAATCGCGTGTGACTTGCAGGAGCCGACGAGATGGGAGTTTGGAAGGCCGAGAATGTAGAGGGGAGGGATTGGAGGAGGAAAGATGTCTGGTGGGTTCGAAAACTGGGTAAAATTGGGGATTTAATTAGTGTATTGGGGGGCTAAGTTCTAGCATGTGATGGTGGGTAACTGGTAGAAGGGCTGGGGGTAAATACTGGGGGGTTTGTACGTTTTGGATATTCTGGAACTCTACTCCGTAGAAATGGGTACATATTTCGTATTGTAAATACCTAATCAGAACCGAGGCAGAGAAGAAAGCAGGCCTTATGAAATGAGTCGAGGAATAGGAGATGTATCCTCCGTAGAAGATGACAAGATGTGAATATGTAGTCATCGGAAAAACGACAGGAACAGCATACACAGCACAAACAGCACAAACAGCCTAAACGGCGTCGGCAGCATACGAAAAAACGATACATACCATGGCATATTGATATCCATCGCCACATGGTGCTTCGCGATGATCAAAAGAAGTCGCGGGTGCAGCACCCTGAAGCGCTCCATCGGATAGGTAGACTAAATGGCCGCATGCTGCAATGTGTACCCAACCGCCAGGCCCCGGACATCAACCAACGTACATACCAAGCACGGAGCAGGGAAATATAGCTTACTCCGCTTCCCCGCGTAGTGTAAGTTCTGTTCGGAGTAAATTCTGGCAGGCACGTGTACCTTGCCCCTGGTTCCCGGCCCAAAGGAAGGGCAGGCCCGTGGCGTCGACATTGCACCCATCCACGTCAAAGGGCTCTGAAATGATGTCGAAAGAGTAGGCGGCGTTTTCTGTTGAAAGGAGGTTAGATCAGCCGCCACATCTGAGTCGTGCAGCGGGCTCCAAGAATCTCCAGGGAAACATGTCGTGCCACCAAAGAGACGTGGGTTGCGTGGACGTGGCGGCCGGGATCGGGGTGACGCCTCCATGGCTTCATAGGGAGGTAGGTTGACTTCAATCTTGCAATCAAGGCGCACGTCACTCGAGTAGAGTTTGAAGCGATCCATCAAGTCATCAACTGATTATTCGCAATCATGTTATGGTAAGCATGCTATGGTTCAAGTAAAATGTTTGAAGACTTGAGACACGCGACACATGCAGCCGTTCTATCACTTGTTGAAGCCATTTCTTCGTTGAAGTCATCGATTTGGCAACCAAGTTTTTAATCGTGCGTCATTGTCTTCGTCGACACGCCCCAGGCTGGACGCAAAGGCGAAAAGGCGAAAAGGCGAAAAGACGGGCACAGATCGTAACGACGCATAAACATGTGACGCTCGTGACGCTCGTGACGTTTGAGGTGCAGTGCAGCAGGCCAAAGCTCCAGGCACCCAATATGTACTGCAAAGCAAGATTGGGACGCCAAGCATTCCCACTTCTCATTGTGTCAGTCTACGGAGTATGTATGTAATGGGTCGAAGTGCCAAGCGGAAAAAATATTCGAGCGCCACGCAAGACTAAAACATGGGGTAATCCATCTCACCAACGGACCGAATCAACGATTGAGTTGCGCCCCAGTAACGACCCAACTGGCAGCTAGATCCTTGAACGAGAGTAAAAAGTTGCTGCTGGCCAGTCAAAGACCGGCCACCCAGCCTCGCGCGGAATTCGTCAGATGGCGCACCGTGACGTGAAGCCATTCATGAATGGAGTGCCAAAGCAATGCTTGCGGTGGAGAGCAACACCATTGCGGCCGTCTAAGCCCGCCACGGAAGCGCCACGCCACTCTTGCGGAGAATGCTGGATTGAGGAATATGTCTCCGTACATTGCGACATGTGCGACGCAAGTACATACATATGTAGAAATGTACAGTAGGTACTTGTCCGTTCTGGAGCTGCCCCACCTCGAACGGCCTCGTGTCCTCACTTCGTCAGGGTTGTTGCGGAGTGCCTCCAGCAACAGGTCCAGGCTTAGCCTCTTGATCGTCGTGGAGGATACATACCTAGATGGTATGGGTGGATTAATAGTGTGACTGTGAGCCCTTCCATCTTGGAAAAGCGGCGGAATATAACAGGAGCCCATGGCCGCTGGCGTCAGGAACCCACTCCCGCTTGCTTTTTGTAATATGAAGAGACAGACCGTTTGATTGGTTTTAGACGTCTCATTCTTCCTTTCGTCTTCTTCTACCCATCTTCTTCTTTCCTCCTTCTCTCTTTTCCTTTCTTTCACCTCCTTGTTTCAACGTGATTGGCGGTGAACCGAAAATCGTCGAAGCTTACTCATCACCGTCATACTGAGAGGCATCAGCTCATCGGCCATCGGAGGACGACCGGACGGAGACGGCCACGGAACGTATCATCTCACTTGGGCGACGACGAAGATTTCCTCGCGAGGAACTCAACTCATGAGAAGATTCGACCGTTGTAGCGGCCAATCTACTAGTCCTAGCGGAAAGACACTTGGATGCAAAACTCAGCTATCGACGTCAACATCGGCCTCTTTGGAGTAGGCGAGCAAGAGTGGCTAAAAGCGTCAGGTTGGGATTTGGGGAAGCAGAGTAGTCACAGCAAGGATTCCTTGGCTTCACCAATCTGGAAGGAGCTGCCCACAAACGATTGCGTCAAGCAAACTACATTGTACTCGACGGCGGGCACCAAGCACACAAACAGGATAGAGAACAGCCACGAGGTCGACACATTTACACGATACCATGGCGTCAGACGCTTCAATCGAAGACGCTTCGCCCGCTTCACCCACGTCTCCAGCTTCGCCCACGTCGTCTCACATGTCAGACTCTGCGGAGAAAACCCCAGGGAAGCGCATAGCTCCGATCGGCCAAGATGGAAGCGCGCCGCAGAAAGTAGCCAAGCGCCGGGCTGCTCGGGCTTGCGTATCTTGTCGAGCGCGCAAAGTTCGCTGCGATGTGGTTGAAGGCGCTCCGTGCGGCAATTGCCGTTGGGATAATGTCCAAGTGAGTTCAATCTAGTCCACCTTTATATTCATGGTTCCATGTTTATGGCTCCACGAGGCGGCGCCGGCGGGAACGGCACCGGTTTGCGATCAGGCCACAAAACGAGAAACTGAAGGAGTTTCACAAACAAAAAAGCCCATAATGAGCAGGATCAAAGAAAGAAAGGGAAAAATGGAAACATGCATTCTTCTCGTCGACCGTAACTAACTTATCTAACAGTGCGTTGTTCAAGAGAGCCGGCGGCGAAAGTAAGCCTCACCTTTGATTGTCACGCGCCCCGCGTCAGTCAGCATCTCCCTCCGATTTTCCCGTCCAGTGATTGGCTTCAGCTGCCTTTTTGACTGGAGATTGGGCGGGGCAGCTGCCCCCTGCGCATCGTCAGCATCGTCATTCCCAGGAACCCAGAAAAATGACACCTGTTGTTCCACCGAGCCACTTATCACACTCACGAGACACGTTTGATATCTGCAGCTCAACGCTGACTTGTCTTGGCCTTCAGAAAGAATCTCGCCACCCCGACCATCGCGGCGACCGGTGGTGGTGCGGCGGCCGGCGCCACGTCGACGGCACCGCATGCATCGACACCGGCGCCGGCACCGACTCCAACGTCCATGGCGACACCACCGCTGTCTATCAGCAGCGCAGATGCAGCTCGGCGGACGAGCAGTGTTTCTGCATTTTCTTCAAATGACGTTCCTCATGCGCTTTGTGAGTCCGATCCCTCCGTATGTCGCGAGGCCTATTCGTGCCTCTCGTCTACGGCTTCATGTTTCTGCTCTTCACCTTTTGTGCGCCACCACTCCTTTTTTACATACCCAATTTTGGCGTTTGTAGACCAAACGCTCTCTCTCACCGCCACCAGAATGAGAGCATTTCCTCTTGTTCCTTTTATCATGATAGAAGAGAACTTAAGAGGCGGACTATTAACTGACTATACACGCCCGTACAGATCAACGCTGCGCTGGATTCCGCAACGGAAACGCTCTTCTCGCTCAGGTTCGTCTTGCGCATGGCAGTTGGAGTGTTTTGCCATTTTGGCCGGCATGATGCCACTATACTCTGTAGTGCTGATGCTAACGCAAAGTTTCAGCAATCCTCTTCGCTTGAGAATGGGCGAACCGCGCAATTTCTCAGCTCGCTCGAGATTCCCGACGCCGCTTCGCAGTTGCCAGCTTTTGTTCGGCCGCTGCCTGCCATGATCGCCCCTGAGGATGTGCAGTACCTCTTCATCAAGGGGGCTTTGACGTTGCCAGACATTCCTTTGCAGAATGCACTTCTTCAGTGTTACATCGAATATGTGTACCCGTACATGCCATTGATCGACTTGCACATTTTTTTGAGCATCGTTGACCGACGGGACGGCCTCAATGGACAGACAAGCCTCCTGCTATATCAGTCCATCATGTTCTCCGCTGTGGCGTTTGTGGATATGAAGCATCTTCGCGAAGCTGGCTACTCAAGTCGTAAAGCTGCTAGAAAGGCCTTCTTCCAGAAGACAAGGGTGAGTTTGTCGTGCATGGTGGGATTCTTGATTTTGATCGGTACCTTGGTATGGAGATGATTGAGAAAACACAGTCTAACGTGTAGTTCAGTTGCTCTATGACTTCGATTACGAACAAGACAGACTGGTTCTCGTTCAATCCCTAATGCAGATGACGTACTGGTACGAAACGCCAGACGACCAAAAAGATACATGGCACTGGATGGGAGTGGCTATATCTCTCGCGCAAACCATAGGACTGCACCGCAATCCCGGCACAACCTCCATGTCAACCTTAAAGCAGCGGCTTTGGAAGCGCATCTGGTGGTCTTGCTTCATGCGCGATCGCTTGGTTGCTCTGGGCATGCGACGCCCCATCCGCATCAAGGACCAAGACTTTGATGTTCCGATGCTCACGGAAAGCGATTTCGATATTCAACCGTTGCAAGAAGGAATCAGTGTCGTGCCAGCCGAATGCACCTTGATTCGAGACGTCAACATGCAGCACGAACTCGCCGTCATGTGCATATGGAAAGCCAAGTTGTGTCTGTGCATCAGCCACATGCTCAAAGTCCAGTACTCCGTCCTCATCCGGGACAAGATGAAGCCGGAAAACACCACCAACAGCACCATGATGCTCTTCCCTAACAGTCAAGTCGACAATGTCGACAGTGTACACTCAGTGGATCTTGAGTTGAATGCCTGGGCGGCATCGCTCCCGGAGATCTG
This sequence comes from Claviceps monticola, assembly GCA_018360055.1. Classification (NCBI taxonomy): domain Eukaryota; kingdom Fungi; phylum Ascomycota; class Sordariomycetes; order Hypocreales; family Clavicipitaceae; genus Claviceps; species Claviceps monticola. The sequence continues at coordinate 35,418 of SRPP01000062.1, forward strand.
CCAGTACAGGCCCCTCAAACCCATGGATGTCCAGGGCGGCAGATCTACCGTGGCTGTTCAGCGAACGATGCTGCACATGGTGTACCACACAACGATATCAGCCCTCCACCGCCCGCAATTCCTACCCTCGTCTCCAACGCAACGCCCCACCACATCCCGCGAGGTCCAAGAAGTTTCGAGGTTGCGCGTTCGCGATGCCGCCGCACAAATCACCCGCATGGCCTCAGAGCTACAACAGTTGCGCCTCGAAAGATTCCTTCCCACAACCGGCGTCACCGTTATTCTCCCCGCCATGATCATCCACCTCCTCGAGATGAAGGACCCCTGGCCCCAGACACGCGATCGCGCCATCAAAGGCTTCCGACACTGCATGCGTGTCATGGAGAAGCTCCGAGAGCTTTACGCTGCCGCCGACTATGCCACTGGCTTTCTGGACGCAGCCCTCCGAAAAGCAGCCATCAATATCCACGCCAACGTGGACCACGAGACCGCTTCAGCTATGAAGAAAGACCTGCCCACCGACTTCCACGTCCACACGCCCCCTCCCGAGAACATACCCTACATGACCACTTCAGAAACTCTCTTCAATACCCATACGGCGCTCGCGTCCGCGCCAGAGCAAGCCGTGCAGATGCCCATGTTGCCTCCCAACACGGTCAACGCAGCGGCTTTGGAACTCTCCCCCACTCACTCTCCTCCACAAACCGAGTTTGATTCCGCCGCGGAACTCACCCCCAGTGCGAGTGGACACTCTGAGGAACAGCGCCTTGTCGACTTCGAGTGCCTGGACTTGGATTTCATGCAGGGCCATGATGCATTTGATTGGAATGCTGTGGCAGGTACGGAGCTGGATGTTGATCAGTGGCTGCAGTTCCCAGGGGAGTCTAGCACCATTAACAACAACATCATCAATAACAGCAGCAATAGCAATGGGCAGGCTCTAGGCGATTTCCACGGCGACATGATTGCCCCAAGTGCGGCCGACTATCCAATTGCCGGTGTCGGTGCTGACTCGTTTTTCAAGACGGAGAGTCTGACGAATTTGATGATGAGTGAGGGGACGCTTGGCTTGGAGGGGTTTGATGAGGATGTCGATATGATGGAGAGTGAGGCGGCTGCTCAGTTGGAGATATCGATCTGATTGGAGCTCACTGGTCTAGCTGCCGTTGCCGGAATAGGCCAATTGCTCTTTGTCGGTGCAATTGAAACGCAGTCGCCCATCAACGGCCAATCTATAACGTTCCATTTTTTTATGTTCTTTTTCTTTTTCTTGGAAATGGCGTTTGGCGGCGGACAATATCTACGAATGCTATTTAGAACGGAGTTGGGCGGGGCAAATTAGAGATTATGTTGCACAAAAGAGTGGGCGCAGCCGTCTGGCCACTGGTTTGTGCTTTACATGCCCCTATATACCCTGCGACAGATTAGATTACTCTTCGGAGGCTACGCCAAGGTACATATGGATATTCGGCTACTTGGATCGGGTATGACCGAACTCGAAAGGGATACACAGTGCATATACACAGTTTAGATTGGCGTTTATTCGGGAACCATAAGTTAGACATATAGTTACTCGGAAGATGGGTCGCAAGACGAATGATCTTGATCTTGTTTGCGGCGCAACAGCTATGATTTGATGACAGATGAAGGCCAACATGGTGAGTATAAACATCAGGAATATTGACCATGAAGCCGATGTAGTGTATAAATAGACATGCTTATTTCGAATCGCAACTTGGGCGGTGTCTAATAGCCTTATCGTTGCGCATTACTTGAACGTCGTTTTGGGTCGCGCGCCATGGAGTAACTATGTCTGATGCACGCCATGTGTGCACACACACTGCACGATGACAAGTGAAGACAATGACAGAGAGCGGTGGTGAGCGAAAACCTACCGTGCGTGAATACAAACATGTACACTACGCGCGCTTGTTTTGTTTCAGGGGTTTTGCACGATGGTTCGGTCGGGGCCGGGCCAGACGTGAAGTGAAGCCTCTCGTTGGTTCACGGCGGGTGACTAGCTACATAACCTCGATATCCATCTGCCAGCTGAACGTACCTAACCAAGCTCTGCACTGTGGGGCCATCGACATCAAGATTCAAGGAAGACAAAAGCTCCCCTGCTCTCTGCGTACTCTATTTTTACCTCGCTAATACACAGCTAGGTACTTTCATGTCGCATCTTGGGGGCGGGGATACACTTGTAGGTACATTCCGTTCGTACGAAGTACCTATCATATGGTATGCAGTACAACTCCGTATGTATCAACCCGTACCCCTTTCATGAAATTACCTATCCTGGGCCGCTCATCCTGGGCTGCCGTCCGCCCCAGTGCTGCACGCTCTTAAGGTTGGCGCTGGTTTTTTCGTGCCATCAGTCCATGACAGCAACGATTGGACCAACGCATGCCACAAGGCGACGAATGACGACGTTGCGCGGGATCTCTCAGCCTGATGCACGGGCCGGTTATTGCCTGCCTTCGGCGAGAAAAAAAATCTTGAAAAAAAAAAAAATCCCCTTTTGTCACTGCGCATATAAGGGAAAGGGGTCTCTGGGGCTCAGATCTGGCCCCTGGGAGTCCTGGAACCTGCAGCAGCAGATTCAGAGAACGGACGAAAGTCGGTTGGACGGGCAGCGGGAGGAGCCAGTGACCAGGGGACGACCAGGGGGTCTTGTTCCTGTTCATCTCGGCGATGGAGCTGTCTGGGTTCGGCATCTGGTGTCGTGGGTGTCGCATGAACTGCGTGGCGCGGGCTTTGGTCGTCCTGCTAGCTAGCTTGTCCGGTGGCAGGAACACGAGAACGAAACTGTCCAGATTGCTGCGGACAGTTTAATTTACCGCGATGCGGAGGCGAGGCTGTGTAGGGGCGCCGGACCAGGTCGGAGGCCATGCCGATTTAAAAATGTGAAGGAACAAGAAAAAGAGAGAGAGAGAGAAGAAGAAGAGCCGGGGACAAAGTGGTGATCAAATTAGGCAGGAAGGCACTCATGGGCAGACCCCTGAGCGTCGCGCGAGGCAGCAGCGACCGACACCTTTCCCCCCATCCGATCGTGCTCCTTCTTTCTCTCCTCACAAGTTTCATCCTCGCCGGTTTCATCCTCGTTCATCACCATCAACCCCCTTGGCAACTTGCACCAACCCGCTGTTGCAGACACTCCTTTTGTTCATCCAGTCGCCTGCTTTGATCAGGCTTTCCACTCTCTCCATCATCGACATCACCAACACCACCAGCAGTCCCGCTACTCCTTTTCAATTCGTCCTAGGCCGCCCTGCGCTCGTTTTTTGCCGCCCTCATCGTTACTTGCCTCGGCTTCATTCGCTTTATTTGTTGTCGTGCCGCTCGATTTGTGCTAGCACCGGCTCGCCTGTCCAGAAGCAAAAGTCTTAGAACGACCTGCGCCACCTCATCACCTCATTCACCTCACCACGTCGCTATCAAACCCCCCTAGCTACGACTAGCTAGCCTCGTCCACCTTGACGCGCCGTTGTCGTGTTCGACTCCTCAAGTGCTAGCTGTCAGTACATACATACATACATACATACATACATGTGACGCAATACGACCCGAGGTGTACTGCCCTGTTGCTGGTACGACCTTGCTCTCGACCGGCCCCGTCGGCATTACACGCGCCTCCCGCCGCCTCTTTGGATCTGGCGCACTGCATTGCCCCAACGCGCCACGTTCTCGATCATTCAGCGACCAGTGCCGCTTTTAAAGGGACCGATAGGTTGTGTCGACGAGCTGATTGTACCTCGTCTCTTGATTGACAGCGTCTGTACTCCTGCTGGGTTCTGCCAATTCACTGGCGCGCCATAGATCAATCACCCCAGCCTTCTTGATTTCTCTTCCCACTCTCACTCGGTGCAGGTGTACTACCAAGTCCTATACCCCCGCCTCCTCTATCTTTGTACTTCAACATCCACCTCGATCGCTTTGTCCGACGCTTCGATATCGTCAGGGCTTCTCTTCCGCGTTTCATCGAATTCGACTATGTGCATACTTACTTCGAGTCGCATCATAAGTATTGCAACCTCCCCAGGACCATGAGCGGATCATGACAGTTTGCCATCAATCTGAACGCCAATCCATCGACTTGCAATTGCATCGCCACTGCCCAACATCCGAGTCGTCGAGCAACACCATACCATGGCCGATTCACCATTTCTACTGAAGCCAAAAAGGCACTCTCTGATGGGGCAACAGTCGGCCAGGCATCGAATAGCTGACGACATTTTTGTCCATCTAGCGGCCGCTGCGGCCGTCGACGCCCTCAGCACCAGCGATGGTGCTCTACGAAATTATCTAGCAGGCGCGTCTGCTGCAGAACAAGACTTTGCTATTCGAGCCGCTATAGCATCCCAGAAGATCTGGGAATGGGTCAACGAATTATCGGACTGGCATTGGGCCATGCCGGATGAGGGTAGCTCTGCTGGTTTCGAAAACCCAAACAACCGATCATCACACAGATTGTCCTTCCAAGTCCACCCCCCTATGACTGACCGTGTTGAGCATATTGGCAGTTTACCCGCCGAGAAAGTCGCTCTGTACGAGAAGAGATTGGGAGAGATATGCAGCGAGCTGGCCGATCTGGAACTGGAGGAGATCAAGGCGCAAGTCCTGGCGAACCACGTCATGCCCATGTCGAGACCCGGCACCCCGTGTTCCATCTCAAGCAAGGCAACGTCTTGTGCATCGACTTATACCAAGATGGAAGATCTCTCCGTCATAGTGACCACCATCGTCCTACAGACGCTTCCCACCCTCGCAAAGCTTACGCGTCTGCTCACAATATGGAGTATCCGCGTCGGGGTCTTGCAGCGCATTCCAGCTTTGCTCTATGCCATGGATGATGCTGAAGTTGGGCTGAAAGCTGGTTGGACTGCCATCTCGAAGCCGCTACGACGATCGGTCCAGGTGGATGCGAATGGTGCTGTGGTGCAGAAAACAACACTGACCAGCAGCGATTTTGCCGTCATGAAGAAGGTGCTCGTCAAAAAAGTTGCTGTGCCCGGCCGTATCCTGGATGCCATGCTCGACAGTCTGGAGGGCATGGAAGACACTCTTCCCGACTGCTGGCTGAATCGCATGGAGGTTGTTGAGCACAACTACAGTGACTGGGTCGCCACTTGCGAGAGAAAAATACGCGAGACGAACTGGTCCCGATCTACTAGAAGTCGCAAGCTCGCGGAGTCACCAATGCCTCGCACTCTGAGCGATGTCGAAGAGAGTGCGGTATCCTGGACGTATTCATCAACATCCAACAATTCGCCCTCTGGTGATTCAGGTGTAGCCATTCCATCGCCAGCTCCGTCGAGAACTGGCAGCGGGCATCCTATCAATATCCATTTGGAGGATGATGACACTGCGTATGAATGCGGCAGCCACAGCCCACAGCGAATATCGGCACACGATGATTCTCCGCTACAGAATGCAGAACTCCTACACCCATACGACAGCCGCAGTCCCAAAATGCCGTATCACCAAAGATCATTTGATTTGGGCATGACTGCAGACTCGTCTGCAGAGGCCGACGATTCCATGTTGTTCTGGAAGGATGAGAGCATCACTCTGGAGCAAAATGTGTTGTCGAGCTTCAACCATCGAACCATGTCCCCAGTCGGCGAAGAAGAGGAGGAAGAGGAGGCTGGGTTGCCTCCACTTCGCAACAGTGTCCGGCAAGGCAGCCATGGTTCTGAAGAGTTCCCGATGCTGCCCGAAGACACAAGTCGATTCGACATCTCATTTAGCGACGGCCCCGAAGTCTCTGCCTCTCCAGTAGTGTCCCAAGGCCGGATTCGTGAAGCCAAATTTGCCCACGACGACAGCCCTCCAAGCTCGCCGCCGCTCTCCCTGGATTGTGAAAGACGCATCACGTCTGTCCCGGAAGACACAGACAGTTCTGACTCGGTGTATGAAAATACGCCACTGAGAGCATCATCCTTTGGGGAAGATTTCGATGACTCCATGTCCGTGTCTGAATTGACAGATTTGACACCTCGAAGGGACAGTTCCGTCAGCGATAGGCATCTGAGACAGCAAATCAGCAACATTATCAATTCGATACCAGCCAAGATTAAGTTGTCCGCAGACCCTCCGACTGTCAATCTGAACCCCCCCGATCTCCAACTACCACGACTCAGGAATAAGACGTCCAAGGAGCCATTCAAACGAAGCACGTCGAACTTATCGTCTCGGACCACCACACCATCCTTTACCTTGTCGCCGTCGAGGTGCCGGCCTCGAACCACTCGAGGCCAGCCAGAAGTAAGAATCTATCATTTGTCCCGCAGCACGGGTGAACCGCCCATCAAGCTCTTCGTTCGTTGTGTTGGTGAGCACGGTGAGCGTGTCATGGTTCGAGTCGGTGGCGGCTGGGCCGACTTGAGTGAGTACTTGAAAGAATATGCTACACATCATGGACGCCGCTCGGTATCCACAGAAAAGCCGACCAAAGTCGATTTGCAGGACATGCCCGGCAACAACAGCAAGGCATCCAGTGTAGCATCTGGATCCAGCCCGCATCGCCCGCCGTCTTCTGCTGCAACCGCTGCCACTGAGAAGTCCCCCATGACACCGCTGAATATCCGAAAGGCCAGGAGGAGCGTGAGCTCAGTCAATCAAGACGTGCCCAGAGTGCCGATCAAAATACCTGCTCTTATCAGCCATCACCACCACCACCGTTCTGCCGATGGAACCTCATCGGAAGATTCGCAGCACTCGCGGCCCGAATCCCGCCTGAGCTGGCCTGAGGACGACACTTCCTTCTTGGGTCTCGCCGGACCTACCGGCAAACGGGTTGAGATGAGCGACGAGAATAAGGCGTGGGTGGAAAGCGTCACAGAAAGAGTTCGCCAAGTAAGCATTGAGCGCATGGTGTCGCCGCCTGAGGAAAGAAAACGGTTTGGAGAGCTCGGCCGAGTGGGCGGCACAAAGAGACTGTTTCGGAAAACGGTGACAGAAAGCGGCACACAAGCCAAGTGAAGCTCTCTTGACGCATCATGTTTCTACTTTTTTATGTTTCTCGGGCGTTTTTCTCTGGTGCTAGCCATGCATGATTGAAGATGGACGGAACAATGTTGATTTGGATCAGTAAACTCAACAATGGCGACACGTTGGGACGCGTTGGAAATTCTGTTATCCTTGTATTCTACTTTGTTCCCGGTTGGCTCTTTGCCATTCAAAACATCAGTTCTGTTTCCTTCTCGGTTCGGACTATCGGTTTCGAACTTGCGCATCACACTTCTGTATCTCCTTTTGCTTTTCTTTTGTTCTTCTTTTCCCTTAAGATATCCAGGTTTCCTTGTGTCCTCTGTTCCATTTCCACGTCGATGCCTGAAACGCTCGAAACCCCGAGTTGCGAAGTTTCGTTTGCGCATTGTCGCTTGTCGTGGCGATATGCACGCTTTTCTCATGTCTTGTCTCGGGCGTTTTACGAATACACGGAGAAAACAAATGCCCTCTATTCGACTAGCGCACATGTTTCCATACATGCACTCTATTTTGTTCATTTGCCATCCACGCAAGGAGGTCAAACAAAAGAAAAGAAGGAAAGATAGAAGAAGGATGAAGATAGAAGAAATACCATACCTAGTTTACATGATGCCTAACGTCCCATCTATGAAAGCCATCTGTTGATTCCTGTTCGTGCCTTGCTCTGCCCGGCCTTACTGGACACCCATTACTCTTCCTATGTAGTGTCTCGCACTGCATCATATATTACACGCTTGACGAGGGCCTCACTTTTCGCAACGCCCAGCCTGCCACATCTTGACCGATCGGACCGTCATGCCACGCTCATCACCCGGGCCCCAAGTTGGGAGCCACTTATTCGCAGCGCTCCAAAAATTCCACTGGGCGTTTTCCGCATCATCAATCCAGGGTTTCCCACCAACATGATCCCTACATTGACACAACAAAGTTAACAAGACTCAGCAATGGTGGTAAAAAAGAGGGGAGGGGAGGGGGGGTTACGTGGGAGGAAATGCGACATCTTGTGTCGACCAAGGACTTCTTTACGTACAAAAACCACCCATTCCTGGAACCGACCGCAACGTTCAAAATCAGATAAAACTTCTGATCAAACGGCGCATTCCCATCCGTTGCATTCGACTTGAGCCACGGATTCGGCACAACCGTCGAGTTTTGCGACTGGCGAGAAAATTCACCCAAGTCGAAGAGCGGTACCTCGGGCTTGAAGCCAATGAAAAAGATTTGGTGGATGCGGCTGTCTATATAGAAGTAGATGTAGTTGGGAGTCCATTGCATGCCGTAAGTGTGGAAGCCGTCGCTGTAGTCTCCGCGACGGAGTCTCTTGGCTTTGGTGGTTTTATAGTAACCGTCCATGCCTTTCACGGGGCCTACAGTTTGCGTGAAGAAGAATCAAGTTGTTAGTTGATGGGGTTAGATATTTAAATTAAGCACGGTACAGAGGAATTAAGAGATATTGTGTCACATGTGACATAGTGTACGCACCCCAGTGAAGTGTTCCGTAGTAGTGGTTGCGCCCGCCTTCCGGGTACATGCGCGAGTTGCCTCGCGATTCCATAATGTCAATTTCGCCGCTTTGAGGCCATGGCCCATATGTGGAATCTTCAGGCATCATCCCTGTTGAACATTCTTAGTCACACATGGAAGAAAGTAGAACACATCAAGAACTCACAAATGGCGGGCCAGATCCAATCCCCCTTGGGTAGCTTGGCCACAACTTCGACCTGGCCATACCGAATGCTCTTCTTGCCTTTTGTGGTCAGGCGCGCGGACCGAACGGGCGGGATCATGGACCCTTTGACAGGATCCGAGGTCTTGATGCACGACGTGTTGACCGTGCCCGTGCAGCCGCGGTTATCCTTGGTCAGGTCGAGAGTATAGTTTGCCCAGAGATTTTGATTTGTAATAGAGGTGGTTTCGTTGGTGAGAGTCGGCACAATATGCAGGCCCTGGGAATCAACGTATGAGTTTTGCTGGGATCGGGTGGTCCAGTCGAAGCTGCCCGTGCCGAAGCCATCGAGCTGGACTTCATGGGTCCAGACACTCTCGTCTATGGTGGTGAAGTGGTCTTCGTAGATGAGGCAGTACTGGCCAGACAGCACGTTAGAGCGGGAAAGGGGGGATAGATATGTATGTAAAGGTGTGTGTGCAAGCTGTGGTGGATTATAAAGGAACAAGGGGGTGAGGTGGGTGCACGACAGAGGAGATAGCAAGGGAAAAAAACACGTTAAAAAAATGGCATGTTATAAAACGGTATCATGTCTCAGCGTGAAGTTACTGAAGAGGTTTTTTTTTTGGGAATCATGGGAAAAAAAAAACACCAAATGACTTACGGGGACCTGTCTATACGGCCAGACTAGAAGAATGCAGATCATGATGGAGAGAAGACCGCCGAGAATTGCAAAGGCGCGAACAATCCAGTCGTTCCACCTCGTCTTCTTCATGTCAGGATCCGATAACCACGGCTTTTCATACGGCCCACGCAGACGATAGCTTTTGAAGCGTCTTTTGGCGGCAAAGTCCCACGTCGTCGAGTCGCGATGGACATCAAAGGGCATTGTGCCAGGTGACGCGTCCACGGCCGACGAGTTGGCAAGCGACTCATTGACGCTCACGGCGGTCTTGTCATTGCCGCTGGTAGGGGATAGGCCCCTTGGGCTTACCGCCATTTTGGCCAAGTTTTCTTGGGGGAGGAGGGGGTTTAAGGTGTTCCTGATACCTCAAGGTTTGGTGGCAGCAGCTAGGAGGGACAGGGTGGATGAACAAGATGAATGGGACGAACAGATGGATGGGATAAATGAATGAATGGATGAATGGTATGCGGAAGTGGTATGAATGGGATGAGACACGACGGGAGGGTAGATACAACACTGGATGAAGCTGGGACGGGGATTTCAAGAGCGGAAAGTCGCATCAAGTACCATATTCATATCCGAAATATATGGCAAACGGGCACCAAGAAACGCCATATCAATCGCGATAAAGCGAAGCACGATAACCAAGATGAGACAAGAAACAACGAGAGCAGCCTTTTCTAGCTGAAAAACTAACAAAATATATTGGCTACCATTATTGGATTACACCACACTCACTGTCAACTGATGACCCCTTTTCCCGTCTGGTAGGGGCGGCAGACCTCAACTATGAAGTCATGGAGGATGGCTCCAACCTTCGGCAAACTGCACATGTACATTGCTCCGTTGAAGTACGGCATATCGACAAGTAGGTTTAAACATAGAAGCCATAAAGTTGCAGGGTCTTGGATTTTTTTCTCGGCGTCACCCCGACCGTATTCTTAAGAACGCCTCTCTATCTGCGGCGTCGCATTCCTCGAGCTTCGTCGCCACACCAGGCCACATGAGATCTTCTACCCCATTACGACCGTTGACGATACGTCTTCGCGCGCGCTTATTGAGTTGTGTGTACGGTGTACCCGGTGTACCTAATAGGGGGATGCCAAATTCTGTGTCGGCTCCTCAGACCCTCAGACGCTCTCCCTATGTACAGGCTACAAGATGTACATACACTCTGGCGTTCCGCAGCGTTCGGCGGAATGTTTTGTGGCCGGGCAAAGGCCGGAGAATGGAAGCAAAAAAGGGACAGGAGAGAGGGCAAGACATACAAGGATTGTAGGCACGATGTTCCATCGTGTGTGGTATTATTGGGACTGCCCGTTGCGGCTGAAATGCATGTTCGTACACATATATTTGCATGTTTGACGTAGGGCTGCTCCATCTTCCCGCAGTCCCGTGTTTCTCACGCATCTCGTTCTCACTGTATCTCACCACCTCCGTGTTACTTAGCATTGGCCGAGACATTGTGTGCGTGGAAGCGCGCCTCGCGAGCCGCATTCTGTCTCCCAACAAACGCCCCGACTCCCAGCGTCAGAGGTGTTCCAAATAGGCTCAGCCTCGCCCCTGATGAAAACGTGGCGGCAAGCCCATTTCCGTAAACGGACGTTCACGCGTCTTGCAACTAATCATGTTACACGTATCCCGGCGAAGGCCCACGTATGTATGTACATACATATTCGGTAAAGCACAGACGATGGGTTGGGGGGATCTCTGCTTTTAGAAATTGCCGGTTGCGGCTCAACGGGCTGCGGCATGCATCAAAGCCGCTTTTCCTCAAGCGAACCAACGATCGAGTTGCAGTGGGTACTATGTACCTATGTACATACATGTACTCCGTATGTACATAATGCCCGGGGACGGTAGACGCGATGACACCGTATTGGTGTGCATGCGGCACGGGTTGGACTTGAAGCACGTTTGATGGCCGCGATGCAGGTTGGTATTATGCACAATGATAATGTCTGTTGATGTGCGTCAATGCACGTCGTCGATTGACGTCGATGCATGTCGATATGGCACAGCCCAAGAGCCCACAGGTTCGATGGCATCGTGGGAAAGTCTGCGCTTAACTGAGCCTTCGAGGTGCAGAAAAGGACCCGAGACTGGTTGCTAAAAAGTGGGACCGACGGGGGTTGCTCTTGCCGAAATCGTCAAAGAATTTCACCCTCCAAAAGTCTCCAAAAGTCTCCAAAAGTCTCCAAAAGTCTCCATTATCATTACATACCCGACCGAGTCTCCAGATCCCAAGCCTTTCAAGCTTTCCAAGTCTTCCGTTCAATCTTGCACCATGATCCGCGCTTTAATTCCATGTTGTCATTCGCCGCCACTCGACTCGAGCCAACCTTGTTTCCCTCTTCCCTTCTCTTCTCTCTCTTCTCAAAGCCGAGTTCCACTCACGGAATGGTCTATGTACTTTGATTGGATCAAGACGACACCAGCACCAAGAAGCGTCTGGCTAACTGCCGTCGGCCCCCAACGTTTTCATACGGCTCGCCGCTTCATCCCGGCCGATGGCACAAGCCACAGGGATCTTCAACCCAGATCCGCCCCGTAAATGGGACTCGTCTCGTTTCTCAGCTGTCACTAGCCTGTCCGTTGAGCGTACAGCTAAGGCTTGGGCCAACGCGGGGATTGGGGATTTGCCGCATACATGCTGCCCTCCGAGTATCATGGCGCGAACAGGTATCTTGGACGACGCTCATGGCTTTCTTTGACCGTCTGAACTGAGAGAAAGAGTGACTGGGAGCGCTGACTAACTAGGACCCTTGTCGTTGCGACCTTGGCTCCCGACTGTAGCCCCGATGGTACATGCATTATAGCTCCGATTGCAACCCCCGAGGGGCCAAACGAATGGTGTGTCACCGTGTGTGTGGATTCCGGTGAATGTCTAGAAAGGGCAATTTTATTCTACGTCGAAGAAAACAACAAGCTGCGCGCTTGTCTCAAAGAACCCAGAAAATCCCCAGAAAATTCTGACCACTCTGCAAAGTCTCAGCTCCAGGGGGTGTGTCTTCTCCCTTGCTCGGTATGTATGAAATTCTGCTTATGAGCCACCTCATGAGCCATATTTTCAGGCACACATAGCCTTGCAGCTGTGTGGCGTCAGGAAGAGCAATAAACTTATCAGCTAACTAATTTTCATTTTCTGTCCCCTGCAAGTTCACGCCCGTGCAATTGCGTTGGGGGCAAAAGCCGATGGCATCAGACGGCTCAGTTGGTGAAATTAAAAATAAAAACAAAAAGTTTGCCGTATCACGTTCCATCAAACTCAAAAGCTCCCAGAACAGCGTCCCTCAAGCACGCGCTACAAAGACCAACGGTGTAAAAAGTACAAGGAAAAAACAACACACTGATACTACGAGGCGCCAAGGTCAGCTGAGATTGTCTTCATTCTCGCCACATGGACATGTTGACTATCGTATTGCCGCGGCTGGTGTGCCTAGATTGGCAGCTTGGCACAGGGGTCCAAAATCCCAAGCGGCACGACATGTTATCACAAGGCTGAATCTATTTAGCTAGTTTAGGTAGGTCTAACAAGAAAGCGGCAATTCATGACGGAAGACTGCGTGACTACTTATGTCAGCCCGAAGGACCTTCTGACCCAGGGCACACAGGCCCATCAGGTTAGTCCAGCCGAGGATACAAGAAAGTTCTACCGCTAGTGACTTACATTACATCGAAGACCCTTATATATTGAGGTCAGGATAGTTTTGAGCCGACGAAGCTCACCTTCTAAAAATTCGCGTTCATCAGGCTGAGCTCAACCCACTTTCATCAGTTTTGTTCAGCCATCCATTCTCGTCGAAAGGCGGGACAGATGAGGGCATCTTCTCAGTGTTTGGAATAATAAACCACGTCAACGTAGGAATCTACCTGCCGTTTGACATTCAAAAACTTAGCCACGAGCCAGAAGTTAGAGCCTGGGTCGTTTCAAGTTTGTCACCATGGCATTTCCGCCTTCCTCTTACACTGCTCGCCAAGAGCCCATTCGCAGGGATACAGTCTGTACGATCGCATCTGCTAGATCGATTGAGTCTCAAGCAACAGGGTCCGGACATCACACTCACTACAATGATGAGTTCCGGTACAGAACGGTATGTCGCAGAATGAAGCCTAGTTTTTGTATTTACTACCCTCTACGAGATTATCGTGACTTTCTGACAAGTTGAGGAAAACAGATGGTCACCTATCTGCATAGCAGACTGGCTGCCAATGGGTGGTTGCCGCCAGAGTCGTTAATGACTGGCCAGGACTGCTCTGGTGTGCTGTTGAAACAGTCTCGGGGCAATTACATCACGGTACCTAATCCGTTGCATCCTAACCTTCTGGGCATCGTCGTCCGGTTGAATCTGAATGTGGCCACGACTATGAGGCCACAAATGCTGGATGGAATTTTAGATTCATTAATTCCAGGGCAGACGGATCTCAAGTTTCACGATGGGTCTCAGATCCAAATACTTGAATCCATGGCGTTTGCGCAGCCGGCTACGGTCAGGAAGTTCCAATATGCTTGCATTTTTCGACAAGAACGCATTATACTCGTGTGGCATAATGACCTTGGAAATATACTTCCTCAAGCGACCATCATTGAAGAAAAGCTTCTGTCACTGGTATGTGTCGCTGCACTCAGTCAAGTGGACTCGATGGGTAAGATTGCGCGTGAACTAATGAAAATGTGACGATGCAGGTTTGGGGAGAGGGCAAGCTTCCGACAAACTTAACGAGCGCTCGACGTGCTTCGAGTTTGATACCGTCCGATGTTTCGACCATCATGGGGACAGTAACGCCAGGCAAGGGAGTGTCTTCCCCGGGCCATCTGACGCCAATAGTGACCAGCGAGGAAGTAATGGAGGAAACCGTCATGGACCGGCCCGAGTCTGTGGCCAGACCAGTAATGCGCTCATCGGCATTTTTTGTCGGCATGGCCGTGTGCCTGTCTTTTTGTTTGCTGTTAGGAAACTACTTTGGCAAGCTCATCACACAGTGTCTTCTTGACAATAACTGGAAATGGATGGCGCTGGCGATCCCCATCCCGGCACTGATGTGTGTCTCATTATTCTTCTTCCAAATCGTCTTCACCGATATTTTCCAAATTATTGGGCCCATCGGCGGCGTGAGCACCAATTCGCGTTTCTTCTCTGCTCACAAGCCCTGCCTACGCCGAGCGTACGCGGATGGCTTCACTCCTCCCAAAATCACCATCCAGATGCCTGTCTACAAGGAAGGCATGGATACCGTCATTATACCTACAATCAGAAGTCTTCAAGTCGCCATATCTCACTATGAGTCGCATGGTGGCTCTGCCAACATTTTCATCAACGATGACGGTCTGCGTGCAGGGTTGGAAGACGAGAAAATGCAGCAACGCAGGGAATTCTACGCCGACAACAGAATCGGTTGGGTCGCTCGCCCCAAGCACAACGGCCAAGAGGGCTTTGTTCGCAAGGGAAAATTCAAGAAAGCATCCAACATGAATTTTGCTCTCAACATTTCGCAAAAGGTCGAGGCGTATATGCAGGATCGCGCCGATATCAGGTTTGCAGGTAAGGAGACGGATATGATAACGGAAGAAGAAGAAGAGGCCATGTATCACGAAGTCTTGCAACAAACTCTGAAAGAGAACCCGTTGGCCTGGGCGGATGGAGACATTCGCTTGGGTGAAATAATCCTCCTTGTCGACTCTGACACCCGAGTGGTATGCATCCCCCCGGACCCCCCTTTAAGTCCCTCGAAACATGAAAGAAAAGAGTCTTTGTGTGTGCGCTGTTGAAATGATCTGAACTGACTGGATTCTTGCAGCCCGAGGACTGTCTCCTATACGGTGCAGCCGAGATGTTCTTGTCTCCCGAGGCAGCCATCGTCCAACACTCGACGGGTGTGATGCAAATCACCCGAGACTACTTTGAAAATGGCATCACCTATTTCACCAACCTGATTTACACGGCCATTCGATTTTCCATTAGTTCAGGAGAGACTGCACCGTTTGTAGGGCACAACGCGTTCCTGCGATGGCCAGGTACGAGTCACGACTCCCGGACTTTTTTCTCCAAACAAAGACTACAAGTCGACCTTTACACTGCAGAGCTGACCGTGCATTAGCTGTTCAGGACGTCGGTGTTCCCGAAGAGGATGGCTATGTACCCTACTGGTCCGAGTGCCACGTCTCTGAAGACTTTGACATTTCTCTCCGTCTCCAAATGGCAGGCAACACAATCCGCATCGCCGATTACCATGACAACGCCTTTAAAGAAGGTGTTTCACTCACTATCTACGACGAAATCAACCGCTGGCAAAAATACGGGTACGGCGTCAACGAGATGATCTTTCACCCTATTCACCGCTGGTACAAAGGGCCATTCACCCCCCTCTTTTACACATACATCACATCCAACATCATGCTCTCCTCCAAAATTTCTATCCTCGCCTATATGTGCTCGTACTACGCCCTCGGATCGGCCCTTTTTCTCACTACCCTCAATTACTTCCTCGTCGGTTGGTACCGCGATGATCTCGCCTCCGTTTACCTCACCTCATGGGACGTCTTCCTCTCCCTCGTCGTGGTTTTCAATGCCGCGGGTCCCTTCGCCCTAGCCGTTGTGCGTTACCGCACCGGCGAGAAATCTCTCGTCAAGGCCATGATAGAAAATCTCAAATGGACACCCATGATGACGGTGTTTTTCGGCGGCATCTCCTACCATATCAACATGGCGCTGCTGGCGCACTTTTTGCACATCGACATGCAGTGGGGGTCCACGTCCAAGGAAAAAGAAGACAGCAATTTCTTCCAGGAGATGCCGCGAATCTTCAAGACATTCAAGTGGATGTATCTCTTGCTTGCGCTGTTGGTAGGCATCATGGTGTATCTGGGGGCGTTTGCGCCGGATGATTGGGCGATTAGGGATTTCACCGTGATTATACCAATGGGGATGACGGTGGGGTTTCATATATTGTCTCCGTTGGTGCTGAATCCGAGCTTGATGATCTTTGCTTATTAAGAAGGAAAGGAAAATAGAGGAGAAGCATTTGGCGTTTACATGTTCGTAATGGAGGTGCTCATGTTTTCAGATCTATGTACACAGGGTACACCGTACTTATGTAATTATGGCGTGTGAGAATTGAGTTAGAAGACAATCTAATCATCATGAGATTCTTCTTTGCGCTGTGCGCGGAAAGTGTAGTATGGTCTCGTTTGTACACCGTACACGCCTGGAGCTCTGGACTGTTGAGTTGAATATTTCGACTGTTGAAACTTCTGGAGTCGCGTACGGAGTACGTACATCATACATGTGATCTGTACATGTGAGACAACGACACACATACACCGAACCCCCTACCAAGACAATGTCCACACTCTACATTATACCACCGACCACATTCCGTCGCCCGATATACATACGGAGTAATACATCCGAATATACCCGGTTCATGGCGATTTTTTGGCAGGAGACCGACCGACCGCCTTTGCTCAAACGAGTTTGCCCTCAAATCCCCATTTTTACATACTCTCAAATATATGTAATATATGTATGTAACTACCTCATACATACAGAGCATGGAATGTTTCCCAATATTCTTTCTCCTGCGTTAAAGCTACTACACCCGCGATAATGGCTTGGCTTGACGCAGTGTGTGTACACCTGACCCATGGGCCATGGAGTAAACCCCCCCCCCCGCGCGCGCGCCAAGGTAGGTTAGGTTATAACATACCTACCTAAGGTACCACTCATGTGTAGGTATGTACCCTTCGGAGCTTAATGGCAGCGACGCATTAGAACTCAGGAGTGTTTATACATAGCAAATAGAGCTACGGATACATATTCTCGATCGAAGCCGTTTCTTCCAAAGAACATGTGGGGTGGGGTAACTAACTATGTAGTCGCACTGGTGACCGATGGGATTTTTCTTACCCCCAAGGAAGTTATGACTGGGATGCAAACTCGAATTGGTTCATGGGGGGGGGGGGGTCACCGGAACATGGAATGAGATGGGGTATAACGTGTATGTAATATAATTCTTTTAGTTTGATAAGAAAAAGTTGTGGTGGGAAACCCGGTTGGTTCGTTCGTCCGCTGAGGTCGCCATTCAGAGTATGTATGAACACAGCTAGTGCTAGTGTGGATGCTGAACTCGTTAAAAGGCAGGCAGGCAGGCAGGCAGGCAATACCGATAAGACTGGCAAGACAAGACTCACCCCCCCCCCCCCCCCCCCCCTCTCTCCAATAAAAAGAAATGCTTTTCTTCATACGCATACGGAGTACATGTATACGTATATGTATGTCCCTCCGAGTTCCAACCCATCTAGTCATCATCCAGGTCCTTAGGAGTCCTCGTCCTAACCTTCTTCCCCTTACCCATTCTCGCACCCCCCTTGAAATGCTTCTTGCTACGCCCCAAGGTCACGTCCTTAGGGTCTAGTCCATTCTCGAGCGCGACCGCAGTCCGCGCCTTGCGGCCGCTGAGCAACTTACCGGCGGCGAGGCCCTGCTCGGTATATTTGTGGTTAAAGGGCATGCTGGCATGTCCTTGTGTGCCTTTGCCGCCGAAGAAGCCAGCGTCGAGTCGCTTTGTCTTGGGCCCCATGGGAAAGGCGGGCTGCCCGTCTAAGTCTGTGGGGGCAAGGCTTTCATCGTCATCGGCTTCTAATGACAGGGAATCCGTGGCGGCCACGAGGGCGGCTCGTCGCTTTTCGGGGAGGTTGTCTTGGCCGTAGAGTTCGCGGTTGAAGGCCTTGGCGTCGTTGATACCGGGAGGGGGGTGGACGAAGAGGAGTTTGCCGTTGACGTAGTCCTTGAGGATGTAGCGCGAGGCCCGGGCAATGTCGGGCTGGCCCAGGCCCTGGGTGCAGAATCCTCGCGCAGTGGCATACGCGCGGAGGAGCTCCTCTGCGGTGGGCACGCCTGTGCCTCCTTCTTCCAAGGCCCTCATCTTGATGTGGATGCCGTAGATGGCTTCTAGGAATGGTCGGGGCACGCGCTGGGCGACGAGGCCTACGGGTCCGTTGAATTCTCTCATCTGATCAATGGGCAATACTCCGTTGCAGACCAGGTCCGCCTTGGTGAAGGCGAAGTTTGGGAAAACAAGTCCTGGACAATCGCAGAGAATGACGTCGTCGCTGAGGTGGATGGTTTGGAAATGCTTGGTCTTGCCTGGGGTGGACGAGACAGAGACTTTCTTAGCCCCGATCAAGGCGTTGATGGTGGATGATTTTCCCACGTTGGGGTACCCGACCAGCCCTACTTGTAACTTGTGGTCCGCGTCTGTGTTTGCATTGTTGTGTCAGTGACAAGTGAAACTTCAATACAGTCTGCATATAGAAATGAAATGGACGAAATAGGGATAAAGAGGAAGAAAAGTTCAAAATGAAAGAGGGAGGGGAAACTCACCCGCATCTTTTGGCGCATGTTGCAGAAAAATGTTCTCGAGTTCGTCGACCGTCAGAATTTGAGTATCTTCATCTTCATCCTCGTCCTCGTCCTCGTCCTCGTCACCACTTGCTAGGGCAGTATAGCCTTCGGCCTTTTCGCCTTCGGTCTTTTCGCCTTCAAGCTCCTCATCCTGCTCCTCATCCTCCGAGGATTCATTGTCGGCGGCTTGCTTCCCACCAGGACGAGAAGAATGCTGGGGACTGTCGTCCTCAGAATCGTCTTCTTGATCTCGAGCTTCAATCATCTCCTTTGCTAATTGTGCCGAGAAAAACTTGTAGGAAATGCCAGCTAGTTTGAGATGCTTGGCCCAGGCCTTGCGCTGTGTGGGCGTCATCATATCGGCCTTGTTAATGAGCAACAAGTTTTCCTTCTTGGGATCGATATCCTTGACATAAGACTCGAGATCTTCTGACCGAAAGAGCAGGGGGTTTCGAGCATCGACAATCTGAACAATGAGATCGGATCTCTCGATGACTCTCCATAACTGACGCCACACTTCAAGATTCCTCTCAAACGGCGTCATCAACAAATCGTTGTTCTCTTCCAGCTCAGCTAGTCCTCGTCTCCAGCTCAGGAAAGCTTCTCGCTCTGCGACGTCCAGTTCCTGCGGAGTCGTCGTGGCATCCCACTTTGGCCGTCGGGGAACTGTGAGGCGGTTCCTGTGCTCTCGATGCCTGCCAAGAACAGCGCGCTCTTCGTTTGCAGACAAGAGATAGGGATTCTTCTGGTCGGTGTGGATAATCTTGACGTTGTTCATCTTTTCAGCCGTAAAGTCGGTACCCGCCAGCTCAGCCGTAGCCAGAAACTCGTCCAGGGCGCCTTGCTCTGTAACAGAGCGCATCTTGACCCACGAGGCATCTTGCTTTTCATTGACGAGATACTGCTCGCCGGTCGCGTGGTTTGTCCTTGTGATGGCGGTGGTTTTCTTTCTGTCTGCCCCCTTGCCTTTGCCGAAGCGATCGTTCATCAGCGCATTGCCGAGCCCAACGCTCTTCTTGGATTTTGCGAGAACCATTGTGGCGGCTTGCGTGTGGCTGCTGCGAGCCGTGCTTCCTTTTGGAAGAAGTCAAATGCGGAAGTCACGAAGTTGTCTGAGAACGGGAATGACAAGTAGACTGACAGTCCGATGTGGTTCTGTATATTTGTGCACGGGAGTTGTGAGGAAATTGGGATGAGAAGTCGTGGGTTCAAAGGCGGTGCTATTCTGAAATTCTGATTCTTAGGCTTCCGCACTGGCGGGCTGATTAATGCGTCACAAGGAGGGGCAAAATTTCTTTCCGAGAGGCATTGCTTCTTCTCGACACTGTACATCACCGGGACATTTTGCAGATTAAGCACAGTCTTATCGTGGCGCACACTGTACGAGGACTTATCAGAATGAGGGGCCGATTTTTTTTTTCTTGGACGGCGGCAAAGCCTTTCTTCCACCCTGACGGCGAGCAGTTCCTCTTGATTCCTCCGTTGTCCAAACACGAAACGTCAAAATGCCTCGAGGAAAGTGGATGTATGTTGACCCTAGAAACGAGCTCGTTCAAGCTTCGCGCCTCTCGTCCGTCGTTTACTGTAACTAATTTCTCGATTCTTGATTTGTGCAGTGATAAAAAGACGGCCCAGCACTTCACGCTGGTCCATCGACCGCAAAATGACCCTCTCATTCACGATGAGAGCGTCCCATCCATGGTACTGAAGCCGTCCAATGCCAAGCCCGGTTCATCGAAAGTGAAACGTCTCGACGATTTAGCATCAGAATTTGGCTCAGAGGCTGGCGAGATTCGAGCGAACGAGGGTGAGGCTGCCAGTCACGGCGTCTACTATGACGACACCGAGTACGATTACATGCAACATCTGCGCGACCTGAATGATGGCTCTAGACAGGTTGTGTTCATCGAGGCTACCGACAAGACCAAAGGAAAGCAAAAAGAATCACTAGAAGATGCATTGAAGAAGCTGGACTTGGAAAAGAAACCAGGGAATCTATTTGATGATGAAATCCTTCCGTCCAAAAACTTGACGAGAGCAACATACCAAGTGCAACAGGAAATACCCGATGCTATTGCGGGCTTTCAACCTGATATGGATCCTCGACTACGAGAAGTGCTGGAAGCTCTAGAGGATGAGGCATATGTGGACGAGGATGAGGACATATTCGAAAGTCTCACCAAGGATGGGACCGAGATTGATGAATATGAATTTGAGGATGAAGAATTCTACGATGACGAGGAAGGCTGGGAATCCGATGGTACGGCTAAACCAACCAGGGAATACAAAGAGGATATCCCAGATCTAGTAGAAACATCAGAGAATCCTGAAGTAGGGCCGTCGCAAGACTGGATGGACGACTTCAAAAAGTTCAAAAAGGAGCAAAAGTCGGGCAGGACACCAGCAGCAGCCGCAGCGCCCTCACAGTCAGAAGTCCAGTCCACCTGGACCACAACCACCAATGGCGGGAGGAAGAAGAAGAGAAAGGGCGCCATGACCAATGCTTCGAGTTTCTCAATGTCTTCATCTTCCCTGGTCCGGACAGAACAGATGAATCTTCTGGATGCTCGATTCGACGTTCTCGAGGAGCGATATAATGAAGATGACGAGGATGACATGGCATCAGTGTCTCAGGTGTCGACAGTATCGACAGTAGACGGGCCCATGAGGAAGGACTTTGACAGTATTATGGACGACTTCCTCGGAAGCTACACAAAGCCGGGCAAGAGAACGTCCAAGAAGTCAAAGGCCCAGACTGGCCTAGAGCAACTGGAAGAGATACGACGAGAGCTTGGGCCGCCGCTCATCCGTGGGCGCAACGTCCAAAGTTAGAATGTAGAGAACCAGGTGCCACTTCTAGTGTAATTTGTAATGACTGATGAAATCGTTTGCGCGCTTCTCTTCATTGCCACTCGCGCCCAAGATGGTTGTAGCGAACATCAGGTGGCCCCACATCGCAACATCATATGGTTGCTAAGGGCCAAGGCACACTGAGTGTGCGCGACCAAAGTTAATATACGCATCCGGCTCTACACTGAGTTCAGAAAGTGAGCCGGCGGAGCAAGAGGATCATTATGTACTTCATAGGAGCGAGAAAACCACATCATTGTGTCGTCTTGCGCATGACGTCTAGAAAGGCTGTATAGCACCGTGTCGCGTGTTGTTGTGGACTTGCATCACGTGAGCGAGGACAAGGAAGGCCAGAGCTCACTTGCAAGTTGCAGCGCGCCGCGCATTGCGAATAGCTTCCACACATCCTCAACCGCGCCTTTAGATAACGCCCGACAACACCCAACGACGCACAGGAATCTGTGTTCGGATGTCCGAAATCTGCTCCTGATGTTCAAATTAATAACGTAGTCAGATGCGACGTGTGTTGCACCACGAGCCTCCATGTTTGCGTCCTTCGCCCAAGGCAGGTCTGGCACGGCGCCAAAACATAATCCATTCGCAGCCGTACCCTCCGAGGGCGAGACGAATTCATTTGGCGGCTTCGGTGCGGGCAATCGCAATCAACAGAAACTGACGTCCAATAATCCCTTCCAACGCAATGATGACGCTGGCTTAAACGGCGGTGGTGCCGGACAGCAGAAGGGAAAGCGAGGAGGTCGAGCGGATGGCTTTGCCGCCAAGTCTCACGGCGCAGGCAAAGAAGGCCGCGGGAAGGCACGTACGCGCCACGATGCTGACCGAGGAAATGTATTCCTTTCCCGACAGAAACCAGCCGATCGAGGCTCTGGGCGAGCCGTGTCGCCATCGGACGATTCCTCCGAGTCCGAGCCCTCAGAAGCCGCAGACGAAGTGAAAGTGGTGCCCTACAATCCGGCAGACCCATTGGCAAAAAAGGTGTACGAGAGGCTGAGAAGGGATGGCATTAGCCCACCATCGTGGCCGTCGCAGCCAGGAAACCCGAATCACAAGCAGGCCATGGCAAGATTTCGAGAACAATTCGAAGCTTATCGCAAAAAAGTCCGAGTTTCATTGACAAAAGCTGGTCTGATCGATGACCCAGAGAAACGAAAAGCCCTCAGCGATGCCATCGAATTTAAGGGAATATGCGAGGATATGTGCCCGGAATTCGAAAAGATTACGAGAATTACGGAACTAGATGTCGTTCAGGCAGAGAAAGATCCCAAGACAACCTACGCGAATACGAGCAAAATGGTGAAGAAGCTGGCGCGCTCAGCTGCCGGACAAGAAGCCCCCCTGCCAATGGACGTTCGATCTATTCAATCTCTCCGAAGGACACTGGACTATCTTTTGGATGATCTTCTGCGAGACGATGGCAATCTTCCTGTCGTTCACGGATTTCTTTGGGACCGAACGCGTGCCATTCGTCGAGACTTTTCCTACTTTTCGTCACTCACGCCTGAAGAGACAAAGACACAAGTCTACGTGCTGGAAAACATTGCTAGATTTCACGTCACATCTCTGCATCTTCTATCACAGGAAGGCAAGGCCCCGGAGGACTTTGTTCAGCAACAAGAACTCGAGCAGCTAGGAAAAGCCCTGCTCTCTTTGCGAGACGTTTACGATGATTGCGGTGAGCAGGGAATCACATGCGAGAACGAATCCGAGTTCAGGGCATATTACCTCTTATTCCACGCCAAAGATCCCAGCATTTTGGAGACCCTTCAGAGGCAATGGAAATCACGTCACTGGCGTGACTCTGACGAGGTCAGAACGGCGGTATCCTTGGTCGAAGCCTTGCAGCACACACACGAGTTTCATGGCCCAATCAAGACTGGGCCTTCACTGGCTGCTTCGGCCGCCTTTCAGACATATTTTCGAATTGTGCAAGATCCCCAAGTCTCTTACACCATGGCTTGCTTCGCCGAGTGCCATTTTCCTCAGCTTCGAAGGTCAATACTACAGAGTTTGAAGCGAGCGCTTACTCGACCCAAGACTACTGCTAAAGATGTGACAGCGGCAGCGCTCAATGAGTTTCTTCAATTCGATACTGTTCAACAAGCTATAGACTTTGCCGAAATGCACGACTTGGAATTCCAGTCGAACCCGGAGGACCCTTATGATATAGAACGCAGATTATTAGTTTTGAGTGATAGACGGTCGCTACCTCATCGCAGGCTCCAGCATCATTACTCTGAAAATATGGTGGAACGGAAACGAGAACGCAGGCCGCTGCCGGAGGTGATACACCGGACTGTGTTTGAACATGCATTAACAGCTCCGCAGCTGTACGGACTAGGCGATGAAGGGAGTCTATTTGTCCAACAGGACGATGGTTTCGGGGTGCAACAATTCAATCCGTCCACGCAGGGCGGGTTTTCTTCTACAGGAACAAGCAGTAGTAGCTCATTTCAGAACCCGTGGCTTGCAGCTGCGCCAGAATCTAATGCCTTTGGCAATCAACAAGGTAAGAGAGCCTTCAATGAGCACTGAAGCCGGAAGCAAGACATCAATCAACAATCAAGTTGGATTAGCACCAGAGGAAGAGACTGACTGGCTTATCACAGCCTCAAATTCGGGTTCTCTTGACGCTGGCAGTCAGCAAGCATCCACGACAGCCAACAACCCATTCGCCTCTGCTTTTACCAGTTCTAATCCCACTGCTTCCACTGGCTTTGCGTCCTCTACTGCGCCATTTTCCTCTTTTGTGGCGTCGAAGAATGATGGCGCATCGACAACGGGAACAGAAACCTTTGGAACATCCTCTCAGCCATCAATCAATCCATTTGCTGCGGCGCCAGCATCATCAGAGCCCAAGTTCCCATTCGGAGACCAGACCACGACTTCTTCAAATACATTGTTGACCTCTCAGTCCACATTTCCTCCCATACCCAGCAGCCAGACGACCACGACGATTTTGAATTCATCGCTCTCCATGCCACCGCCACCAAGACCCCGGCTAACTCTGCAGGCGAAGTCTCCCTTTTCCAATACTAATTCACAGACTTCGTCACCTTTCGGAACATTTTTGCCTGCACAGGACCAAAACACTTCTGTCCCGGGACAATCGTCGACGGCTCACTTCGGATCTGCCACGGTTGACGGCTTACAGCCGGCCAGCTTTTCCACCGCGTCTGTATTTTCGGAAGCACAGAAAAGTACTACTAACGCTGCCGATTCGGCGTCTTCACCGCCCATGTCGCCCCGGTCGACGGATGACCTGAAGCGGACTCCCTCGTCGACCACCGCGACAGCTCTGCCCGAGACCATTGCAACTTCCTCGAATCAAGCCGCTCATCCTTTCTCCGTGGACATCTCAGCTCAGGCCACTGATGCTTTAAGTAAAGGGACTGGTGCACAATCTACGGGATCAGCTGCTCCCCTTGATCTTCCAAGAGACCCAATGGGTGACTTTACAAAATGGTTTGTACAGGGTGACCAAGGCCTCTTGGACCATTTTCAAACCTACGTGGTGGACGATATTCTCCGTAAAACATTTGCCACGTTTCAAGAAGACACTGCAGAGAAGCGGCGGAAAGAAGAGGAGGATCGCATCAATGCGGAGGTTGACGAGTTTAGAAGATACAACTTGTCGCTCAAATACTTTTACCGGTGGAAACAAAACGCCAGGGAAAAGCGTCTCCACGCTCTTCGCCGAGGTGGCCGGGACCGGCTCCGCGCATTTTACGTTGCACATCACGCGGCGGAGCGACAAGCGAGACACGAGGCAGTCACAGCCAAGCAAGTCGCCGAGAAGCGAGCAGATCATGCCAGTGCCCATCGTCAAGAAGAGTTCATCGAAATTATCAAGCGCAACAAGAAGATGATCAGGGCGGAGGCAAGACAAAAGCAGGCTTTACTGTCGAGGAGGGCTGTGATGCCTGTGAATATAGCCACTGAGCAGCGAGGAGACGAAAATTCGACTGTGCGGCAGGAATTTGGCAGGTCAAGAAGTAACTCGAATGCCTCGAGCTACCGGTCTGGAGACTCCTTGCTTGATCCGTCGAAAGGAAAATTTGGCGCCAAGACGAGAGCATTGAGAGAGGCGTTTCTGGACAAACCTGAAGGGTTCCGCCGGTCCTTGCCATCCATGTCATCGATGGAGAGCGACTCAGCTTCTGTAAACGCTCCCACTACCAGCAATGCATCCTCGCGGTGGAAACTCAAAGCTATGGGTATTGAACAGCTGCGGGATGGCACCGCAGTGCCCGTGTCCATGGCACACGACATGAGGTCTCGGCCAAAGTACTACTCTAGCATTGGCCTTGGCGCTTCGCTAGACGGGAGCTCATTACGACGAGCCTCGGTCGGTGGTGGGAGTCGAGTTCTCGATTCTCCAATGAGGAACATGGCTGAATCCCCATTAAGAACGATGGCCGACTCTCCAATAAGAACAATGGTCGACTCTCCAATCAGGAAGATGGGCATTCCCACGGTGGACGACGGACTGGCCAACAGAAAGCGGAAGCGATGGTCGGAAGGCTTCCAGGAAGACACAGACGTGGGGATAGAAGGGGGAGGAGGGGGAGAAGGGGGTGGAGAAGGAGTCGAACAGAACCTGTCAAATAATGTGGTGACTCCAGAACGCAGCAAACCGAAGCGCATCATGAACGAAGCCGAGAAGCTTACAAACGAGCTCAAAGCAATGCGGCAGGAATTAGAAAACGAAACAGAGTGGTTTAGATCCCAGAACGAGCGGTTTCGGAGTGAGTCGCGAGGTCCTGAGGCGCAGGCAGTCTGGTTTGATGATGGCATTTGAATTGGCGTTTTAGGGGTTAAGGTCGTTCGTTAATGGTATTGATCGGTACATTTTGAACATAAAGCAGTGGGAAAGGAGATACAATGACTATAAATACGTAAAACTATATCCAGTTAGATAACTTGGGACGAAGAAGATAGAGAGAGAGAGGTTGGTGGCCTGCGGCGGTCTGCCCCTTTTGTACAGCTCGTTTTTTTTTTTCGGTACCGTAGTCCCCTTCGCCGTGATTGTCTAATTTTGGCGTGGGATGCAGCATGGTCGGCACGATGAGACATCCCGGGGTTTCTTGAGGGGTAGCCCTTACGGAGAGGAGAAAGTGACGAAAATAGCGTCTGACGGAGAGAGTGCCGGATGATGTCAACATTGATGTTGATGAATTTATATACTCAAGGTGTGCTCCTTGTGCGAGTTGCGCATCTTCTACCTACCTACCTACCTAACCCACCCCCCTCCTTATGCTTTCTTAAAGGTTCTACGGCCAGAGAACCGCGGAAGGTGGAAAAACAGGGAGAAGGAATAGAATCAGATGGACATTTTCCGGGTGAATTTCGATATGTGGGAGCGCCACTTGTCGTGTCAAGCTCTCGACTTCGAAGACGAAAACGTAGTGCGCCAGAGCGCTCGCTTGCTTCTTCCTCCCTGTTCGATCAGCCATGATTCCATCCGGGCCCATTCTGAAGAACATCATCATGACTAGGACTTCATCACCGGAAGACAACGCCACTGCAAGACGAAGCATAGCAGAGTGAGCGCCATGGAGACATTAGGGCATAGACAATTCCACACAGCTCATGCGTGCCATCTGCTCACATCGACCGCAACAAGCATGTCACAAGTGCTGCAAAGGCGCCACATAGAGTCATACGTAGTTCAACAGTCCTCAAATACTTTGTCAATGCCAATAAACGCCAATTGCCAAGCCTCACAAAATACATGGTACAGCACGACCGTCCCACGCGTCAACATAGTAGAAAACAAAAATACACGGAGATAAAAAAAACCTCCCGAGATTTGCCCTTCAGACTTCTGCCCGCGTCAAATTCAAGGGAAGTAAATAAGAGGTGAAACAAGAAACACGGAGCCAAGCCAGGCATATCCAAGAGAACAATTTAGTCGCTGTCATCGTCAGAGGCAGCCTCGCCCTTCTTCTTGTCCTTCTTGGCCGCCTTGGCTGCCTTCTTCTCAGCTCGTCTTCGCTTGCGCTCGGCCTTTTCATCGGGCGTCTCGGCCTCGGACTTCTTTCTCTTCTTCTTGTCGCCGTCTTCGGCGGCCGCAGGCGTGGCATCCTCCATCTTGGTGTCATCATCGGCCTTCTTCGCGGCAGCCGGCGTAGAAGGTGCAGCAGCGGCGGCGGCAGCAGGAGCATCCGCCGAGTTGAAGTCCTTGTACTCAGAGGTCCACTTGGCAGGGGTGCTGTCGTTGGGACGGCCGAACTTGTCCAGCTTGCCATCAGCCTTCATCTTCTTCTTCTCTTGCGCAACGGGGCCAAGACCCCATCGGCGAGGGTACAGGTCTCGCTCCATGATACAGCGCTTGACCTTGGCGACGACGCCGTGGTCGCAGGTAGACATCTCAACGGTGGACATCTGCGCGATAGCCAGCGCGATAGCCTCGCCCTTGGTCGTCATCAAGACAACCTCTTCGTGGTGCTCAATGCCGGCCTCTGAAAAGTTTCGTCAGCATGCGGTGGCCCATTCGAAACCGGAACAAGCAGATTTCATATACATACCATATCTCAGAAGACCGGGAAGCATCAGCTTGGCACCGTAGCAGACAGCGTTGACGGCGCTGTCCTTTACGACAAGACGCTTGTACGAAGTCAAGAGAGTCTCGAGGGGAGAAATGACCCGGCGCAGGTACGACTCGTCGCGCGTGTTGTCCATGGTCCACTGCGCATCGAGGACATCGTGCAGGGTGACCATCTGCTTCGTCTCGTCCATGGCACCGCTGCGAACACGTCGCAGCTCCTGCATGTGAGCGCCCACACCAAGAAGAAGACCCAAGTGCACGCAAAGGGTACGAATGTAGGTTCCGGCCTCGCAGCTGACCCAGAAAACACCCAGGTGGCGGTCATTGTCAAACTCAATGAGCTTGCTCTCGTGAATGGTTCGGATACGCAACTGACGCTTGACGGCAGAGATCAAGGGGGGACGCTGGAACAAAGCACCAGTAAGGGTCTCGAGTGCGCGAGCGAGTTGGGGTTGGCCGCCAGGCAGCTTGTCGTGGAGGCGGATGACGCAAACGTATTCCTTTCCGGCACCCTGTTGAGACTTGACGAGACGAGTGGCACGGTCAATGCAGACAATCAAGCATCCAGTGACCTTGGGATCGAGGGTACCACTGTGTCCAGTCTTCTCCGCACTATTTCTCCCCCCCAAAAAAATGGTGAGTTAGCCAAAGCAAAAATTGGATGCCAGTCCAAAAAAGGTTTTTTAATCTTGACTTTTGGATTATGGCCATGCATGCATCAATCAACCCCTTGATGACGCAGTGGACAGACAGTCGCATAGGAAAGAGCCGCGCACGAACCGAAGAATACGCTTCACCCAAGACACCACTTCGTGACTGGACGGGTTCGAGGGCTTGTCAAGGTTGATGACACCCGAGCTAATGTATGACTTGATGTCTCGCATCAAAGGAGAGCAACCGTTGGAAATAGGCGTAAAGTGACCGGTACGAACGAGCACTGCAAGACCGAATTTTTCAAATTTGCCAAACTTGTCAGTCTTCAGGTTCTGCCAATTCTCCCATAATCGCAAGCCTCCTCCAACATCCAAATGCAACTGGCCTCGCGACGCGCCACGCGACCAGAGCAAAGGGTAGGTTGCGTTCCAGGACCGGCCATTCATCACTCACGCTTGTCATAGTTCTTGAGGAGGAGCGGCCATGAGCTAGTGTCCACGGCAGGCGTGGAAGCCTGGGGCTTGATGGTGTACTCATCGTCCGCCTTCTTGTTCGTAACAGCTCCCATGGTGATTTGGGTTTCCCGGAGAGACTGCTTCAATGTGATCACTGTAACCGAGAGCCTGCAGTCGATACAGGATAGCAGATCAGTGCGCACTCGTTATGGAGGTGGTTCGACGAGGGCGGTGCTTGACAGGTTCGTTGGTGATGAATCTTTCAACCAGCGGCGGTGGTTCGTCGGCCCTCGCGAATATTTTTTGAGTCGGATTTTTTCTTGGGTCCGTTCTTGGGCCTTGTTGTGGAGAATTTTTGAGCTTTGTGAATGTGTGGCTGGTGGGCGGGGCGCTAGGCGTGTTCGGGCTCGGCAGAGTGTCTGCAGCCACAAATCGCAGCCACAGCAATTCGATAGAAACGGGAGACAGAGTCATAGAGTCTCTAGAGTCTAGACATTGGACAACTATGAAGTCAGGCATATTGAGTGACTCTCACTTCTCACTTACTCAACGGGACGTGGGAACTTATGGGTATTTATACAAGTACCTAGTTCTTGCTACAAGTGCTATTTCCATAACGATTTGCATCAACTCGCGTCATGACGCCAAGTCGCGTCCGTCCGTCAGGTAATCTTTCCAGGTCCAAACGTCGCGCGAGAAACGACACGATGCCATTGAGGCCAGAAAAGCGAAGGAAAAAAAAAGGAGTAGAGAGGAAAAGATGAAGAAAAAGAACGTGAAAGAAGAGAAATGTGACAGATTCGTACAGCTTCAACATCACCTCCTCAGCACAGAAGAAGTAAATTCCTGATTCGTTTCTAGGCACCACGCCACCACCTCAAACATTTCCATTCCCGCGACTGTCCACCAAATGCATCTCATACGCCTCTTCTCTACTCTTACTTTTAGAATCGACAGGCGAGCCCCAAGTGTGTACAGGATCATCCCCCACCGTTATCGCCGTCCCAATGGGTTGATTTGGTGTCAGGGCCACGGGCGGCCATTGAATAAGAGCGGCTTCCTGCGCACTGATAGGGCTGTTATACTGGCTCGAGTACGGTGAAAAGTGCCGAGAAAAAGATGTGTCGGATTGAGCCGTTAGTGGTGAATTGTGCCATTCCCGAAGGGGCCGTTGGCTCAGGGGAGAGTCGTTGTAGCCTTGGATAGGCGGCTGAGACACCGAGGACGGCCAGCCCAAGGCGGTGCTGATCGTGATCTTGTTGTCGGTGTTGATGTTGGTAGTATGGACGCTTGTCATTCTGGGTTCGATGCTGCGCAGGTAGGCTTTTCTTCTTCGTTTGCCATTGCAGACGATTGCACAGCCAATGAGCATGAGGAGAACGACAAGGCAGCCGGCCGCGATACCGACCTTGGCTCCCACGGTCAGTGGGCCTTGGTCAAACCAAGCCGGGTCGACGAAGGCGGTCGGACTCGGGGCCGAAACTCGGATAGCCGTTGAGGAGAATATTTCGCCGTCTAGGCCAATATACAGTCCGGGGAATGGTTTCTGCTGGCACCCAGCTTGTAGAGCAATCACGACTAGGACAGATTCATCAGCGCCACCAATCATCAAAGTGAGGTTGCGTCATGGATGAAAGAATCTTTTCTCAAGCTGACGTACAGTTCGCCATATATGGCCGTCCTTCAGCTTGTAGGCAGTCAGTGCAGCCTTGAAAGTCAAGGGTATCGCTAGTGGGCCAAAGGTCGCAATATTCATATGCGTCGTACTTGCTCGATAGATTCTGATATTCAACAGCATCCCGGAAAGGTCCACACGCCTTGCTAAACGCACTCTTAGCTTCCCGATACGTTCGCTGTTGATCAGAAGAAGAACGGGGAGGTCTCGATATGGCTTACGTCGTGATGCAAGGAGTATCAACCACCTTAGGATTCTTTGTTGGTGTCTTGCCCCAGAGGCAGTACGAGACGGCGTATCGGAGATTATCTAGCGAGAAGAATACAATGTTGGTTTTTCTGACTCTCAAAAGCCATCTGTCTGTCTCATCTTTCGTTTCGGTCTCTATAGAATTAGAAATATACGTACAAAGCATCGACTGGGCATCGCTGTCATTTCCGGTATGAAATGTGCTCCATCTTTGACAATCGACGCAGCCCGCAAAGACCTGGCCAGTGGGATCGCTACTGAAAGCGCGTTGATCATCGCAGACAATATCGTCCGGTGAAGTCTTGTCTAGCACGTTTCCGCAGTGGAAGGAGCAGTTCGAGGCAGCAGGGCATAGAATGGCTTGCGTCGCCGGCAGCGCAAGTACCGCAGCGATTGCGGCCACGACGATTCGAAACATGGTGCTTGAAAGCCGATAAATAGTCTCGAAGGCGATCGAGAGCGCCAAGGGGCGCCTTACAGCTTCGAAAATGTCGAGAGCGCGATGAGGAATAAAATATGAGAAGCGAGCCGGGGCCGGGGGATGAGAAGTCGGATACGGCAAAACCTCATGAGGTTACATACCGAGAACAAAGGGGATAGTTATGGACTTGCTGTCGTTCCGAGTCCCGGCACCGCACTTGGACCAGAGCCTAGAGTCATCCGGAAGACTGCATGTGCATGTGAGTGCACGCACGTAGCATTTTGCCCACCGGCGGCACAGTTGTCGTCGTCTTGCATGTATGTATCACAGCAGGTCGCGGGTTGGTGATACGACTTACTCGTGGGCGCTGTCGCTTCTCTCCGCAAAGAAGTCGCGCATTCCACGTCCCGTCCGCAGCGCCTCCTCTGGGCAAATCCATGCGTTGATTGGTGCCAGACGGCTTGGCAGGGCGCCTATGTATGTATGCCGACCCGTGTGGACAGGCTGGAGGCAGGTCTGTGAACGGCAAGTTGTGACGTGACAGCTTCTGAGAGTGCATCGCGGAGACTCCAAGGCCGGTCGCAAGAAGAAGGTAGTACAGACGGACGGTCTGTCTTCGCCTCTTTATCTTGCCGCATCCGTTATGTCTTTGAAGGGAATGCATAACGGGCATTTCCCTCTTTTGGTCTCCTTTCCATCCGTCGTCCTCCTCAAACGATAGGTAGGGTTCATGACGCCATACATAGCAGAGCACATAGGGCCTTGGCTCAACATGACACAAACATCACGATTCACGAAGCTCTTCTCCATGTATTACGGGGTGGTTGGAGCTTCCCAAGATTATGTACAGGCTTTTCAGGATGCACCAACGAATTGTATTCTGAATATGAACTCTACAATGTACTGGGATCTGACGACCAGCGATCACTCATCCCAACCGCTGACCAGCGCCTCTGGTCCGCCATGAATCTGGTAGCGGACCGCCTGAGTGATTTGCACTTGGACCGACGGCGCCGCCGCTGGCGCCGCCGCCAAGTCTCTGCCCGCCAGGGCGAGGGGCTAGACCACCGAATCTCCCCTGAAAAACCGACCCTGCGGACTGAACCAGTCTGGACAGGACGGCAGGCGTGGAAAGCACATTTCGTCCCCCGCCGTAGTTGGGCCACGTCTTCGTCAAGAAGTCAAACAAGTGCCCCGCAAAGAGGCCGTGAAGCTGCAGCAGCAAGTTCATTGCACCGCCTGGAAAAAGAAGGTTGATAGCAAGCATGGCATACGGCATCATCTGGGCTGGCATAGTAATGAACATGTAGTTGACGTTGGCACCACTCTGCTCCTGTGTTACGGTATAGGCCATTGCCAAGATGAGGGCTGGCAGAAATGTCATGAAGCCGAAGCCCGTCAAGTGATTGGTGACCTGAAGCTCGAGTCAGCTTCAGCTAAGGCGAAAGTCTACAGTCTTCGAGCCATTTTTATGATTCGCGGCTGCAAGAAACGAGACGAGTGCAAGTGGAACCAAAACTTGAAAAGTATGACTGATTGAAACGATAAATGTAGGGAGCTAAGAAAACCACTCGAGGTGAATGAGGATCACACGAGCCATCCATAAGACATCCCACCATGCCTGCACCGCAGAACAGTCCTGTTTGCGAAAGATGGACTGACCGAGATGCAGGGGTAATCTTCCTCATTTCTAGGAACCGTGACAGAGATAGGAGTATAGCACTGTCCGGGCAGTATATGAGGTGAAGCATGTTCTTTAGACGGAGGGAGGGAGGGGGGGGACACAACATGGGCACAATGTCCACGCCAAGAGGAATTAACAAGTACAAGGCTAAAAACTTCATGAATGAAGTCGCTTACCAAAATCGTTCCGCACACGAATAAAAGGTACCAGATGAGGTCTTCCTTTCGTGGGAATCGGGGATTGCCAATTTCCAATTGGCACAGATATGTGTATAGAAAGTATGTGTCAAACAAGAGCCCGATGCCGGGTGATGTGACAAAAAACGACGTGGCAAGTCGCCATATCTGAGGAGGGAACCGAAACAGGTAGAATGGGTGGAAGATGAAGTACTTGGCAGGAAGCATGCCCAGCACGACACCGAGGGATACGACAAACGTGAACGTTGCGATAGTTCTGAGAAGCACGACGCGTCCTGGTCAGCCGAATCCCGTATGGATTATTGACCAGTGTTCAAGTTTTCGTCTTGTTCTCCTCTTAGTCAACCATAATTGAGGTTCTTCTTACCTGGACATGGGCGGCAGCCGCATGAAGTTTTCAAGTGCAACATCCATCGCGATCTGATGTGAATGATCAAGCTTGCTCGAGGTATTCGCAAAGAAGTGCGGCGAGAAGTGAAGAATCACGATCTTGAACGCAAGCACCGTGCGCGGCAAGCAAGAGTAAACTTTCACAAGAGACTCGTCAAGTGAGAGACAAACGACTCGGCAGTACGGAGGCTCTAAACAGAGGAATCTGACGTAGTCATTGCCGTTATTTCGCGTCGTGTCGTGTCATCTTTTTGAAGTTGACAGGATGGGGGAAGGAAAACGAAGAAACAGGCTACGAAACAAAAAATTGTTTCCAGCCTTTTAGACGAGTTGCGCCGCCTCCACTATGCCAATAAGCGACATGATTATGTATCGTCTAATGCATTTATCGGGGTGATACCGCTACGTACATACTCCGCATACGTACATACATTCGCCAAGTTTGTCAAGTCTGACCTGTCTGTAATGTCAGCTCCCTATCCCATAGCTCCTCGAGGCCTTCACTCATGAGGCACGAGCCTAGCCGAGCCCATCGTTGAGCAAAGTTAGAAGGTCATGTTCACGAGGAAGGGCCTCCCTAAAACACCGCCTCTCAAACCTCCTAGCTGTCGCAGGAATCGCGCCCCGAACCAGACTGGTATGACAAGTGCACTATGTTTTACATATTATTATGTAGTCAAACGAAAGTTCCATTTTACCCCCCAAGTTGCTCAACAAGTTCCAGGAAAAAGATAAGAACCAAAATGGAAGCACATTTGCCAAATGTGGCAAAAACAAAACATACAACAACCGGTGTTCGCTGGTCGTCACCGACCCAACTACTAATCTGTCGGTTGGCAGCTTATCTATGGGAGAGCGGACGGGATCCCGAGTTTTCTACCACCTATGGTCGTATGTACCCAACCCGGTGCAAATTTGATATATGAAAATCAAGAGCACAGAGGATCTGTCGTAGCGCTGTTCCTTGGTTCTTTGTTCCAGGTAGTTAGTTAAGACGTGGGCACTGGGACGTCTCGATTGTTATTATGTATGCAGCATTTGTTGGGCTGGGCTCCGATGCTGCACCGGGATTGCTGCGTGGAAGCTGATGGAAGCGGCTGTGGGTCATGTCCTGTGTTCCGGCCCAAACCTCCATGTATTTAAACATTCTCCTCGTTGGTCATCTCGTAGTGTAGATATCTTCACTGAATTTCAGTCACGTCTTTCTCTTCTTTGGTAGAGGCCTTTGGGGGTCATGACGACTTCCATTGGCTTGCGCCTTTCGTTCGCGGTAAAACGTTACTGAATCTTGTGAGGATTGCCGCTCATCCTTTTTTGTCTTTAGTCTTGTCCTTTGTTTTCTGCACTGGTGTCACTTCGAAGTTCGAACTTCCAAGCACTCGTGCGATCTACTCGAGCGATACGAGTATGCACAACGAACCTTCCTTGGAAATACCTGATTTCAAAATTGTGACTGCACAAAGAAATGCCTTGATCTGTTGCTTCTCTATTATTCATAACTTATTGAGAAATAAGCCATGCTGGGTGCTGGGAGCCGCATCACGTGACGGCCGTACCAGCCGAACGTGTACATATTTTCACTTTCCCACTTCTTGGGTAACCTAGCTCTTTAGTCAAAATAAACATTCCATTTTGCCCCCCAATTTGCTCAAGATAACTGCTATATGAAACAAAAGTTTTCTGCGCAAAACTGCCCACCATTTGATGCGCGGGAGTAATTCCGAAGTATCCCTCGGGCCTCAAACGCACCCTGTGCAACGTTCCACCACCGGAGACAGTCTTCCTGAAGCAACGAGCCATTTTGAGTACTTTCATTTTCATCCTTGGAGCTCGCAGCGCTGCTAGTGGCTACTCAGATCGATAACTGATTGCTGATTATATACAGTTTTGAAAGCTCCCAGCATGATGGCATTGTGGAGGATTGTGTCTGGTCGCTGTGGAAATGCTCTGATCTAGCAGTCACTCAAAGGGCGGATTCTAATCGAGTAATGTTTGGTCAGGTCGTTGCAGGTGGCCGTTGGTGTAAATGTCCATCCATTACAGCCATTCGCGTTTCGGTTGACGGTCATATA
This sequence comes from Claviceps monticola, assembly GCA_018360055.1. NCBI lineage: Eukaryota > Fungi > Ascomycota > Sordariomycetes > Hypocreales > Clavicipitaceae > Claviceps > Claviceps monticola. The sequence continues at coordinate 71,381 of SRPP01000062.1, forward strand.
ACAACGTCCCGGGAGAGACCAGTTATATTGGCCATTGCCCCTGGGAATGAGATTGGCGGACTTGTGCAGAGTATCTTGGCTGTTTCACGTCATCAGTCACGGCCGGTTGGCTCACGAGTCTATATGACGCAAAACTCACTACACCACACAGCAGGATGCACCTCTCTCTTCGAGTGTGTTTGGGGATCTTGCGTGAATGTCATCGATGGCGGCAGAGTCGGTTCCTGCAGGGAGGGCATACACCACCTGGAGAGCAGAGATGGCCAAGCTGCTGAGGATAGCGCTGAACTTCATGGTACCGGTATTAGGGAAAGAAGAAGAAGTAGTAGTTAAACGAGTGTAGTTGATATGTGAGTTGAGAGCCTACATCACAAGACGAGGTGAGGAAGTTGGCCGCCTTTATATCGCGTCAATTCTGTACAAATCTTTTAATATTGTAGTGGCCTGCCACCAAGGGCTAATCGTGGGCCCAATTCCGTGGCGCCACGCAGATGTCGACAAAATAACACGTGTTTTAAGTTCTTCGACTCTGTACAACTTACACCTAGGTAGGGAGTATGGAGTATGTTGCTGAAGTATGGCCAAAGCCCAGACCATCACGGCTATATTCGTTTTCTTATTATTCTTAACGACCAGGGATGCCTGGGAATCAGAAATTGCTCTACTCCCATGTCATGATATGTCCCTGGTGCACCAGTGACCACGACTCAATTCTAAGCTTTTACAGGGTATCATCCAGCAAATTGCTGAAACAAAAAAGAGAGCTTCGTTTATCATTTGGGTTTTAGCTCTCCAGTACGGAGTACTCTCGCAGCTACATAAGTATGTACAAGACATCTCGATGTACCCCAACAACGTACAGTGTTGACGCGATTATGATATGAGGCGACTCATGAGCGATCTCCTCTCCTCGCCTTGTAAGTTGTGATGGCAGTCAGTGATGTGGCTCCTCAACCCACACATGGCGCCCCAAATTTTTTAACTTGTTCCAGCTACATACATACTTCTTCTTATTTTCTTAATGATTCAAACTGGTAGTTGTACCATGGTCACCCATCGACACCAACACACGGGTCCAATAGCTCTGGGCACTGAGCAGAAAGTTACGACTGCTGGAACACTTTTTGGACCTACGAAAGGAGGATGAATCATTGCATCATAATCACGTTGACTTGAGCTTCCCAGCCTGATGCGAGCGAACTGATTTGCTGGGCCGGAGCCCGGTTGGTAGTAAACGAAAAAGAGGTCCGAGGAAGCTAAAGTTCCGCGCAGTCTAGACTTTTGCGGTTGTAGCTGTGCCACGCCGACGAGATCAGAAAATACGTATTCCGTAGAGAGTCAGAGGCAAGGGCAAACGCCAAATGTAAGGGTCCAGGGGGCCAGTTGTGCTTACATATGTGTACATATACATATGTATGTACCTATATCCTTGTTCCTTTACTCCGTATGTCCAGAGTAGGTAACTATGTAGGTATTCCATCCTTTTCTTCTGTCTGTCGTGACTCGTAACTACCTAGGTAGTGAGTCGCGACTCACAATTCATCTGTCCTCCTGCACTTCATTTCGTTTTCTGTGGATTACGAGCCCGGATTCTTCCGGACTTCTCCCACCTTCTCAAATCCTCACTCGACGATGAGAGCTGCAGCCTGCACTGTGCAGGGCATCGTCGGTTCTGTTTATACAGTCCGACCTCGTGAGTCGTTCATCCGATCTTCAATGAAACGATATCTCCGCTTGCGATGATTTGAAGATTTGGATCTATATTTGGTTGGGAATATTTATGTATGTATGTGCACATGTACATCTTCCTTGACGCTGTGAAGTACATACACCAAACTCTGATGATGGTCCGTGACAATCGTGACGGGCGCGCCAGTGTCACGAAATGGCTGTGAACGTAGTGTGGATCCGTAACAGTCAGCGGTTACGCTGCGCAGTTCCTCAGACCACGTCTTACGACTCGAGATCATTCTCAGGAGCTCTTTGTCGTTCGTAATACCACTGCGCCCTTGTGCGGATGAGTGTCAAGTGACTCAAGCCACTGGTCGTAAGACCCTCACAGTTCACCACATCGTACTGCGACAGGCACCCGCCAATAGCTTCCCGGAGGAATCGGCCTCCACGACTGTCTCCCTCTCTGTCTTGGGCTGCTCAAAACTTAAACGCGGCCGCACAAGCGTCTGATCAGACGAACGGCGCCTCTTTCTTTGTCAAGACGAGGAGCGGTCCTACCAGCTCCGAGGAATTCGGGATAAACTCAAGGTAAAAGTTCGCGAACCCCAGGAAACTCTATACCCTTCTCACCTTCGTCGGCGGCTCCCACTCCCGTATACATAGCCGCAATTTTCTCTGGTTCAGGTCGTATTGTGCGACCTACCTGGACGATAAGTCCCAAGAATTTCACCTCCGCGACAGCAAAGTCGCACTTCTTGATATCTAAGTGGGGATCCGCAGCTTGCGACCGTCCTAGGATCTCGCGTATTATACGACAAATGATCCTTCTTTGAGTCGTCCAAGTAGATCGTGATGTCATCCAGATACATCATAGCGTAGTCTCCCAAGGCGTCCTCCAGCGCACCATTAATACATTGCTGGAAAGTTGCAGGCGCTCCTACCAAGCCAAAGGGACAAACCAGCCATTCGAAGAAGCCACTGGCCAGCCTCCAGGTCGAGATCGGACGGCCATAAGGTGCTCGTCTCCTCTGCCACCCGGGGAAGTTGGAATGCTACTCTCACGTCAAGCTTCGTGAACCAACGCGCAGAAATCAAGGGGCGCAAGGGTCTTCCTGATTGAGAGAAGAGGATGTCAGTCCTGCTCTGTGATTTTGTTCAATGCCCGGTACCTAGTCCACGCAAAATCGTCATCCTCTGGCCTTCACCAGGAGCACAGGGGTTGCCGCGGACGACGAGGAAGCTTAGACCCGTCACCCAACCCTAGCCCACCAGTTCCACGATCTATTTCCGAATCTATATCGCCTGCTCCCTGGGCATATTATTTAAGGACGCCCAAGGCGACTGCGCCACTGTCCCGTCCCGACTTCGCTTCAACCAGATGTGGTGGTCTGCCTTGCCTCGGTGCGGGGGGGCTGCATCCGCGTTCGCTTTTCGAATATATCCGCGAGGTCTCAACCACCGCGGGTGCCTCAGAGAGTCCTTCCCATCTGGCAGCGGATCTAACGTCCGTGCCCTTGTCGTGTTGATCTCCTTAGGATTGGTAGCCAACAGTCGAATACGAACACACCCTGCGTTAACAGAGCCCAAAAGAGCCAATGTTGGAGTATTCGTCGCCCGACCGTCAGCCGCATGGACCCGAAGGTCACCTCGTGATCGTAGTACGTACTATTAGCTGGAGTTTCGCAGCATGAAGTACGATATCATTTTTCGCCATCCAAGGCATTGTCAGCAGGTATTCCCTCCCGTGTGAGGCAACGTATCAGATAAGCCACCACTGGAATTGCCTAACCATAGACATCGGCCTTGATACCTACTCCGTACCAAATGTAATCGTTCGCATGACGTGACGTTTCCGCTGCGGTAGACACCTACCGCGGTCTGGGCAGCTGGAGTTTGGGAATCCTACCACATCTATGGTGGGCAATACGCTCCAGACCCAGGCGCTGTACAAGCTTTTCGCGCAAGGCCGCAAAACTATCACAGCCACTGTCAACTTGGGTGTTAAGGAAGGACACATCGTTACAGAAAACCGGTAGGAGAAACGGGTGAGCCTCCATGTTTACTTCTATGTATCTCTCTGGGAATGTCCTCCCCACCATCCAAGTCCGATGATGTACACATTAGGTAGTCTCGCGAGCATACGTCTGCCCTTCCGCTGAGCCTTAAGCCGATGGGGTCCCTTTTCCCGAGTCGGTATCCGTGTCATCTTTCGAAGTGTCCGTCACAAACTGGCGATGCACAGCGATGCCGTGGCTTTAGGCCGTCCAGGTGGTGAGAGTCCGCACTGCGCCTTCCGGTGCCATTTCTTGCCACAGCGAAAGCAGCTGCCTGGCGGACCGTCTCTGCTCGTGAAGTTTATGCAACACCCATTTCACCCAGGTTTCGGTAGCCTTCTTGTCCGGGAACTTGGCGAAGTTTACACCGGACATCCTGACTTCCCCGCCCGCATCAAGAGCCCTCATCGGTGGTTTCAGATATTGAGAGGGAAGGGCGGCACGTTGGGCCTTCGTCTTCTTTCGCGGGCTCGAGGCTTCTCGGCTCTCGGCTCTCGGCGAGGCGTCGTAGTCGGCTCACCGTAGCGTCGTTGTCTCGCTAGTACGTCGCGCTCAGAGCAAAATCTTTCGAATCGGCTATCGAGGCCGCCGAAAGCTTCTCCAACTCCAACCCATCCGGCCAATTCAGTCCGCCCGCTCGCAACCACATTTCTTTGAAACGAACAAAGAAGACGTCAGAGCGGCTGATCCCGTTCCTGCTGGATCAGGTCCAGCTCTAACCTCTAACCCGACACTGCCCTCTTGTCGCGGGTCCGAGTACATTGTCGCGAGGTACTCAAGGTAAATTCGGGTTTCATGGTCGTGTGCGGCAACTCGTCTTCGTATGGCGGGACTGAGGCTTTGCCTGCTGATGAAGTACCATTGCTCCACCTTTTCCCAAATGAAGCTGGCCTCGGCTCGCCGCTTCAGGCTTCAGCTCCAAATCCCCAAATCCCAACGCCAGGTGGCAAACTCCTCCTTGTCCCCGTCAAAAGCCTTGCCGATGGGCAGTGCCTTCCGTCTCTGAACAAAGCCGTTGAGCAGCCGCTAATGAATATAATCAGCGCTTCGTTTGTATGTACCGTGCCTCCAGTTCGGAAAGCCGCTGTCGTAGGGCTGCGGCCTTCCATCCCCCATGGATTATCGTTCCCGGCGTACCTAACTCCTGCCTCGCCCGCTGCCGTCTCAACCCTGCAAGGCGTCCGTTAAGGGATCTCATAGGTACCTAGGTATTTCTCTGACAAGGGTACCTATCCATTGACACCGTCGGTTCTATTCCTGGCATTGACTCTGTTATGGCGGACAGATTTGTTTGAATGATGTTGTACACTGTAAGAGACTGAGCTTAGAGTGCTACTGCAGCCTAACGTCGATATATTTGTTACAAAGGTGAAGAGAAAGGAAGGAAAAGCCCCCTCTCCGCTACCTGACTTGGGTATGTACATGAGGTAGATACAAGGGACATACTCCGTAACACCGACATACATAGCCAATTGCCTCAGAGACTAACCTGAAATGGACGTCGCGACCCCCTAGGTACCTACCGAGTACCTACCTACGGTAGAAACTCGTTATAACGATTCTGTTCTGTGCGTTTCCGAGCATCGTTATATCGTGAATATCGTTGATCTGAATTGGGTCACGTCGTCACATGATGCATACCGTATAGTGTACAGAAACGCTGTATTTTTTCAGGCACAAATTTCATGATGCAGCGCATGTGTCGCTGGAAAAGATCAAAGACAGACATCTATTTTCTTATTTATGGTATTTTCTATTTGATTTTAACTCATCAGTCATATTTGGGATTGAATGGGGGAGGGTATCAACTTGAATCGTGAAAGCAAAGGTCGATTTTGGAAGCATATGTTAACATTCACATACACATCACATGTGTTGATGGATCTCATGTTGCCGGAAAATCAAAGAAACATTGTGCACAAATCGGGCTAGTACTATTCCTTCTTTTTTCAGATTCAACCCCGATGTGTACATATCCGATATTGTATATACATGCATGAGAGGCCGAGTTGACTCTTGAGCGCATTCGGAGCGGAACAGAAAGACTTGAGACTTTATGGAGGCCTGCTTTGTCCCAGAGAATTTCTTCTTGTACCACTAGACTCATAGCCGTCCAACTCACGGTGAAATGCTTCGTCTAACGGCTCATTATGATTTTGCTGAAACCGGTGCACTCCCTTCAGAAATTAGAGGAGATATCGGATTGTGACTGATGTGCGCGAGGGACGGGTTGCGATGTGATGGTGAGGCAAAGTACGAGAATTTTGGTCGGCTTGGGGGAAATTTTTTGGGCGCGATGACTCGTTATAACGATACTGGCCATTTTTCGGATCCAAAATTATTGCTATTGTTTTAGCGAATTTTATCGCTATTTATTAGGCGAACCCAAATTTTCGATCAAAAATTATCGATTCATCGAAATTATCGTTGTTCCAAAGATCGTTATAACGAGTTTCTACGGCCTACATACATCAAAAGACGCAGCTGCGCGGTCTCGCCATGCAGGTGATCGTGCAGGCTGCAGCTCCTGAGTCCTCACGAGTCACGAGTCACGCCCTTCCTCCATATACAAGAAGATGAGCCCGAAGCTCAGATTCATCAGGTATGTATGTATGTATGTACATACATACATACATACTAGTAACTAATTGATTAGTCGTGACATTTTGTCCTTTTTGATCCTATGAGAACTCCCGTGGACTTGATCTTATGTTCGTATTGAACAGTACAGTGTTGTGACAAGGGCCAATACTTGGGACTTGGAACTGAGGAATGTCAATTCAGAACGTGATGATCGACTGTGACTCTACAAGGAACTCTAGAGGCGTGTCTCCT